>JBBPBX010019762.1:22715-34472 GCA_038048925.1 Garcialebias charrua | reverse complement strand
TATTATTTTTTTACAAATTAAAAACAAAATATCAAAGTATCAAAACATTATAAGGTAGATGTAGAAAATCAAAAACAGGAACATGTCTGCATTGGTTTTTGCCAGGATTCCAACAGATTCTTAAAGCCATTTAGAGAAGTCAAGGTCGAGAGCTTCAGATCTTTTTGTAAGATATTCCATGAAGCAGGAGCGGAGTAGGAGAAGGCCCTTTTGCCAAGTTCAGTCCTCACTGAGGGAACACTGCAGGTAATCATGTCCTGAGAGCGCACGCTGTAGCTGCACTCACGCAAAGACATGTAGGAGGAGATGTATGAAGGCAGCAGACCAAGAAGTGATTTAAAGATGAAAATGTACCAGTGGAAGAGTCTGTGTGAAGTTAATGATGTCCAGTTAACCAGTGAATACAGGGTGCAGTGGTGGGTACGATAATCACAGCCAGTTATGAATCTTAGTGCACCATGATAGACAACATCCAACATCTGCAGGGTGCTTGTAGGAGCATTCATGTAGAGAATGTCACCGTAATCAATGGAGGGAAGGAAAGTCACAGATACAAGGCGTTTCCTAACATTCAGTGTTAGACATGATCTGTTTCTGAAAAAGAAACCCAGTTTAACTTTCAGTTTCTTCACTAGGTTTTCCACGTGGAGTTTAAAAGAGAGATGTGAATCGACCAGGATACCCAAATATTTATAGGAATCAACAAACTCAATAGGGACACCATTTGAGATAAAATCAGAGGAAGAACTGTCTGGAACCAACTTCCTATTTGAAAAAAGCATCCCTTTGGTTTTATCAGCATTTAGGACAAGTTTGAGATGGAACAAATCTGACTGGATGATGTCAAAAGCAGATTGCAAAAGCTGGAAAGCCTTAGCAACTGTTTTAGCTCAACAGTAAACAACTGTATCATCAGCATAGAAATGTAAGGATGCATCAGGGATGCTCTGACCTACATTAGCTATGTAGATTGTAAAGAGGGTTGGTCCTAAGACTGAGCCTTGTGGTACACCATTTTTAACTGTTAAATAACTGGAAGAAGCACCGTTATGTTGAACACATTATGTCTGAAGCTCTCGGCCCTGACCTCCCTAAATGGTTTTCAGAATCTGTTGGAATCCTGGCAAAAACCAATGCAGATTTGTTCCTGTCTTTGATTTTATACGTCTACCTTATAATGTTTTGCTAGTTTTTTGATACTTTGTTAAAAAAAAATCTTTTTTTTTCTCTCTTTTTGTTTTCTATTGTTTATTGTTTGTTTGTTTATTGTTTAATGAAATTCTATCACTGCTGTTCATTGTTCTTTAGTTTTAGCAGGTCGCTTTCGTAAATGAGCCCATGAGGTTCAAAAGATTTACCTGACTAAATAAAGGTTGAATGAAATGAACACATTGCCTCGGATCGGAAAGATAGTTAGAAAACCAACCAATGGTGTGATCCGAGAAACTGATTTCTGTGAGCTTATGACACAGGATGTTATGATCCACAGTGTCAAAAGCTTTAGACAGGTCTAAGAAAAGTGCAGCACATTAATCCTTAGCATCCAATGCTTCAACAACGTCATTAAGAACCTTCAGTGAAGCAGTCGTTATGCTGTGTTGTTTCCTGAAAACAGATTGATGGAGAAGTAAGATGTTAAATGAGTCCAGATAATTTTTGATTTGCGAGTTTATCAGTTTTTCTAGAACCTTGGCTAAAATGCAGAGTTTAGAGATCGGTCGATAGTTGTTCCGTGAGGTGGGGTCACCTCCCTTCAGCAAAGGAAGAACAAAGGCTGTTTTCCAAGCATCCGGAATGGAGTGCTTTAAGAGAAATAGCCATGCTTTATGGCATGGGTAAATGTGAGAGTGGGGGGAGTTTTGGGTCAGTAAAGTTTGGTGTAATGAAGTGTAGGATATTATACCCTAGTCAGTTTTACTGACGGTACAATATTCTAAATGAAAGATTTGTGTAGATCTTATCTGACACAAACTTATCATCAATTTAATTAAACGGGTTCTCTCTTTTAGGATTTAACCAATAAATTGTGACCAGACGAAATGTAATTCACAGGAAACGTTAAACTTATGTTGGAACAGCAGGACTGCACCATTTATTTAACATAATCATAAATTACATCAACACGCATAAGGATTGGCTCTGATTAAACTTCATATAACTTAACTGTAGATAGATTCAAACTTAGGACAACAGAACAGCAAAAGGATGACATTTTTTACTTATTCTGCAGGCAGGTTTAACTTAGTTGCTGGCAAAACTTTAAGGAGAAAGTTCTAAGTCGAGGAGGAAGAGAGGAGGAAAGAAGTTTTATGGCTTAGGGAAGGAATGAGATTCAACCAGAATGACACTTTCATGCTACTCTTCGGCTAAACCACAGGAACACTGGTAACATTGACGACTTTTTACCTGGCCAGACGGTCAGTCAAGAACGGAACTTCCTTGATGTCCGAGAGAGAGGCAGTAGCCCAGAGGTTACCGTTCAGCGTCTCCTGCGTTCGCTCTGAATGGCAGAAAAGCGGCAGGTCCTGGTTGGTTTTTCAGAATAAAAGTGTTCTTAGATGGGAACACTTCTTGGAATGGAGCTTATTGCTCTGAAACGGACTCATAGCCGGCAGTGCTATGAACCCCAACTGAATGACGTGTCATTAGCTTTTAGACAGATGTCAAAACAGTTCTTAGACGAAGACTCACATCCTAGTCTCGTCCGCAGACTCCAGGAAAACAGGAAGTCAGAGCTCTTTTAAGGCTAACTTGACCTAGAAAGACGTAGCTCTTTCTGATTGGTCTGTGTGAGCCAGGAGCCACTGAGAGCAACAGAGTGGAGGCATAAGTTAGATTAAAATGTCAGAAAACATAAGAAGTTTAGTTTTAAGACGCCACACACAATGANATTCTGGAAAACCATTAAATCTCTCTCAGGCACCCCCCAATCATCATCTGACCTCCCATCACAATTTCTTGTTGACTCTGTTCCTGTGTCAAATAAGCACGAGATCCTGAACTGTTTCAATAAACATTTTGTTGCTTCTAGTTCATTATTTGACACAGTTACAAACGGAAAATCAGCCACTTTATCTAATAATCAAACTTCTACAAATCAAATCCCTCCTACAAGTCAACCATCTGTTAATCACACCTTCTCTTTTTCTCCGTTCTCAGTCAGTGAGGTAAATAAACTGTTAAATGATCTTGATCCAAAAAAATCTGCAGGTCCAGATGAACTTCCACCTTATTTCTTAAGGCTGGCTGCTCATATCATCACAGTCCCTGTGACCCACATCTTTAATCTGTCCATAAGCCAAAACACCATTCCGGATGCTTGGAAAACAGCATTTGTTCTTCCTTTGCTGAAGGGAGGTGACCCCACCTCACTGAACAATTATCGACCGATCTCTAAACTCTGCATCTTAGCCAAGGTTCTAGAAAAACTGATAAACTCTCAGATCAAAAACTATCTGGACTCATTTAACATCTTACCTCTTCATCAATCTGGTTTCAGGAAAAAACACAGCACAACAACTGCTTCTCTGAAGGTTCTGAATGATGTTGTTGAAGCATTGGATGCTAAGGACTATTGTGCTGCACTTTTCTTAGACCTGTCTAAAGCTTTTGACACTGTGGATCATAACATCCTGTGTCATAAGCTCTCAGAAATCGGTTTCTCTGATCACACCATCGGTTGGTTTTCTAACTATCTTTCCAATCGGAGGCAATGTGTTCAACATAACGGTACTTCTTCCAGCTATTTAACAGTTAAAAATGGTGTACCACAAGGCTCAGTTTTAGGACCCACTCTCTTTACAATCTACATAGCTAATGTAGGTCACTGCATCCCTGATGCATCCTTACATTTCTATGCTGATGATACAGTTGTTTATTGCCGAGCTAAAACAGTAGCTAAGGCTTTCCAGTTACTGCAATCTGCTTTTGACATCATCCAGTCAGATTTGTTCCGTCTCAAACTTGTCCTAAATGCTGATAAAACAAAAGGGATGTTTTTTTCAAATAGGAAGGCGGTTCCAGCAGATCCTCCTCTGATTTTATCTTCAAATGGTGTCCCTATTGAGTTTGTTGATTCCTATAAATATCTGGGTATCCTGATTGATTCACATCTCTCTTTTAAACTCCACGTGGAAAACCTAGTGAAGAAACTGAAAGTTAAACTGGGTTTCTTTTTCAGAAACAGATCATGTCTATCACTGAATGTCAGGAAACGCCTTGTGTCTGTGACTTTCCTTCCCTCCATTGATTACGGTGACATTCTCTACATGAATGCTCCTACAAGCACCCTGCGGATGTTGGATGTTGTCTATCATGGTGCACTAAGATTCATAACTGGCTGTGATTATCGTACCCACCACTGCACCCTGTATTCACTGGTTAACTGGACATCATTAACCTCACGCAGACTCTTCCACTGGTACATTTTCATCTTTAAATCACTTCTTGGTCTGCTGCCCTCATACATCTCCTCCTACATGTCTTTGCGTGAGTGCAGCTACAGTGTGCGCTCTCAGGACATGATTACCTGCAGTGTTCCGTCAGTGAGGACTGAACTTGGAAAAAGGGCCTTCTCCTACTCCGCTCCTGCTTCATGGAATATCTTACAAAAAGATCTGAAGCTCTCGGCCCTGACCTCCCTAAATGGTTTTCAGAATCTGTTGGAATCCTGGCAAAAACCAATGCAGATTTGTTCCTGTCTTTGATTTTATACGTCTACCTTATAATGTTTTGCTAGTTTTTTGATACTTTGTTAAAAAAAAAAAAACTTCTTTTTTTTTTTTTCTCTCTTTTGTTTTCTATTGTTTATTGTTTGTTTGTTTATTGTTTATTGTTTAAGGAAATTCTACCACTGCTGTTCATTGGGCCTCATGCACAAACCGTTCGTACGCACAGATTTGTGCTTAAACTGTGCTTACGAGTGATTTAGGAGCATATGTGGCATTCAACAATGTTCACGTATCCTACGATTTTTTTCAGATACGAACAAAATCTACGTGTGGTCCGGACCTGTCGTATATTTTACGAGCGGTCCGTCTGCTGTCATCCAGACAGCATTACTCCACAAATAACTTCATATTTCGTTATTTAGGAAATGTTTAGAGTTTAAAAAAGTAACGCACCACAATTGTTTTTGACAATAGGTTCTGTTTGAAGTCGAATTATAATTTTAAATGTAATAATGACTAACGGATTAAAGTATTTAAATGAAAATCAATTTGTTATCAATGCCGTTTTCTAACACTACAATATTAATATGAAGATCTCAAACTGAAATCAACTTAAACCATGAATTAATTTAAGTTTAATTTGCCGCGGTATCGCAGACTTCGGTAAGCCAGACTTTACACAGACTTCCTCCAGCTGCTGTCATAGCTCTGATGTGGCTCAGTCAGTAGAGCACTGCGTCGCAGTTCCGAAGGTCATGGGATCGCCTCCCGTGGGAGGACAACGTTTTTTTTTTTTAATTCATTCCAGATTTAAAAAACACAAGAAAACTATTTACAATACAACAAGAAATAAAGCATAAAGCCTTTTTAATTTGGAATGAATAAATAATCTAAAGTAAGAAGGAAAAAAAAAGAATCATACCTTGTGGGACTCGATCCCACGAGGTGTAGAAAAAAGGTTAGGAACAGCTAACAGTGCAATGCTTTAACCAGTAAGCCACCAGTACGCATGCATGTTTCGAGATCCACATTTATTATAAACAAACTTTCTTTGGTTTTAGCTGGTCATTTACTTCCATGAGTGACGCTGCTAATAAGGACAGATTTTCTTTTCTTGTCCTCAGAGACCACAGAACTTCATCCTCCGCACCGGTAGAGTTCTTCTTTTTTACTTTTCGCTGTCATTTTATGAACGTACACGTTCTGCCTCTGAGGCAGGAAACGTAGCCTTATATGGCGTTTTGAGGGGTGGGAATTATGTAAATAAGCTCACGCGTGCACGCGCAGCTGTTTAGAACAGGTGAGATTCATCAACTTTAAGCAGCCCGTTTACACGCTTTTCCTGTGGATAGAAGAGTTTGTTGGATCTGACGTGGCATGTTCGTACGAACACTTCGTACGAACAAAAGTAGGAGACATTTAGGATAAGAATACGAACTGTTTCGTGCATGAGGGCCATTGTTCTTTAGTTTTAGCAGGTCGCTTTCGTAAATGAGCCCATGAGGTTCAAAAGATTTACCTGACTAAATAAAGGTTGAATGAATGAATACACCGGTAGTGGTAAATGTAGGCGGATCTATGTTTACAATTTTGGTTGGTGGTGTACCTCGGGATTTTTTAAATGAAAACACTGTGCCTTGGCTCAAAAAAGGTTGAAAAACACTGACTTAAGCCATGCCCCCTGACAACAGGAAGTGTAAAGTTTTACCTTGAACGGTCCCGATCAGACCCGTGTTACCTAATCAACCTGACAATGTATCCAGTGACCGAAGACATTTTGGTGTAACAAGCTTTCCAACACTGACCATTTTGGGTGGAGCGTGTGGACGTGGTGACGTGACGAAGTAAGACGTAACACCGTCACCATACGTTTGGTTCTAAACTCCACAGATTTGATCCGAGGAGTACCAAAATCAGTGTGATCGATCATTGCCCACCCCTTGAACAGGAGTCTATGCTAATTAGCCAATAGCCTCCATAGCGTCTCTGAAATATGAGTGTTTGGTATTAAATGTTTCCTGACTAATGTTTATCAATTTTTTATGCTTTCTGCAACACTTGTGAATATGCCTGTCTAGTTTAGTGTCAAGCTAACCTTTAACTGTATTTGCAATTAAGTTTTATCAGGCGCAAAGTTATGTGGAAAAACTGAGCTTGTTTTTCTCCCACATGATCTTGTAGCCTTTCTTGGTAAGAGATCCAACAAACCTTTCAGATAAGACATTTTTTCCTTTAGCAGTGCCTAGTACCGCTTTGCTCTTGAAAACATGTCAAAGTCAAAGTCAACTTTATTGTCAGAACTGCAATATGTACAAGACATACACAGGATTGAAATTGCGTTTCTCTCAGTCCCTCGGTGCAACAGTAACCATCTAAACACTAAACACTAAAACATTTAATAAACATAAGCATAAAATAGTAAAAGTGTAACACTGTCCTGAGTTTTTTCATAGTAGTATAAAAGTATGAAAATTTACACCAACACTGAAACACCAAACACCCCTAAAACACCAAACACCCAATGAACATAAGCATAAAATGAAATAATAAAAGTGTAATACTGTCCTGAGTTTTTTCATAGTAGTATAAAAAGTATATCTATAAAATAAACTGAAGGTTCTAGCATTGACATTTGCAAAGAGTGGCACAGCAGCATATGAGTTAATGTACACAGTATATGTATGAGGTAGTTGATGTTGGTATAGAGGCAAAGTGGCATATGCAGTAAGGCACATAAGGCACATTTGGCATCCTTAGATAAGGCTAGTCAGAGAATACTGTATATGTATCAGCAGTAGTGTAGATATAAAAGTAGTGTAAATGTAAACAGTAGTAATAAATGTAAAACAGTAGTAATAAATGTAAACCGTATTAATAAATGTAAACAGTGAATGTAAACAGTAGTATGACTATAGGCAGTAATGTAATACAAACATTAGTGCAAATATGAGAAGTAGTGCAAACTGAATGAGTACATGACCGAGAGTTTAGTGAATAACCCGTTTGATGACACAGGGTCCAGTGTTAAAAACTTTGTGTTGAGTGGTAATGTGTGAGAAAGTTTTTTGTGTTAAGGCAGTTCAAATGGGAGGGGAGGCAGAGCAGGCAGAGTGTTTAGCATTCTGACTGCCTGATGAACAGAGCTGTCTCTCAGTCTGCTGGTACGAGCCTGGAGACTCCTCAGTCTCCTCCCTGATGGCAGCAGTCTAAAGCAGCTGTGTAGTGGGTGTGTGGGATCACCTGCCATGCAGTGTAAAGCACTTTGAGTGTCTTGATAAATTAGCAAGGCCGTATATAAGTACAGTCCATTTACCATTTACTGTCGCCTCCTCCAAATCCGAGGCCATGGTCTTGAGCCGGAAAAGGGTAGCATGCCTTCTCCAGGTCGGGGAGGAGGTCCTGCCCCAAGTGGAGGAGTTTAAGTATCTTGGGGTCTTGTTCACGAATGAGGGAAAACTGGAGCGTGAGATCAATAGGCGGATAGGTGCAGCGTCCGCAGTGAAGCGGGCGCTGTACCGGTCTGTCGTGGTGAAGAGAGAGCTGAGTCAAAAGGCAAAGCTCTCAATTTACCGATCGATCTATGTTCCTACCCTCATCTATGGTCATGAGCTCTGGGTTATGACCGAAAGAACGAGATCTCGGATACAAGCGGCTGAAATGAGTTTTCTCCGCAGGGTGTCTGGACTCTCCCTTAGAGATAGGGTGAGAAGCTCAGTCATCCGGGAGGGACTCGGAGTAGAGCCGCTGCTTCTCCACATCGAGAGGAGCCAGTTGAGGTGGCTCGGGCATCTGGTTAGGATGCCTCCTGGACGCCTCCCTGGTGAGGTGTTCCGGGCATGTCCCACCGGGAGGAGACCCAGAGGAAGACCCAGGACACGCTGGAGGGACTATGTTTCTCGGCTGGCCTGGGAACGCCTTGGGATTCCCCCAGAGGAGCTGCTCCAAGTGGCTGGGGAGAGGGAAGTCTGGGCCTCCCTACTTAGGCTGCTACCCCCGCGACCCGACCCCGGATAAGCGGAAGAAAATGGATGGATGGATGGATGTCGCCTTCTTGCTTTCTCAGGATGAGAGTTCTGTGATGGAGTTAAATTCAAAGCAGTTTTCTCCTCAGATAAATAATGTTAAATTATTATTATTATTATTATATATGATTTTTTTCTGTTCAGTGCCCTGAGACGACTTCTGTTGTGACTTGGAGCTATAGAAATAAACTGAATTGAATTAACTAGGGATGGGGCCGATCCGATCTGGTGTCGGCATCGGCCTCTGATACCAGCATATTTTACGTATCGGATTTTTGATCCAACCTGCCAATATTTTTCGATCCATGATGCACGTTGGGTTCAAGCTATGGAATGGATTTCCTGAACGGAGGCGTGTCTCATGAACCCAGAGTAACAAGACCCGCCTCAAATTCAGGAACTCCATTTCATAGTTTGCAGCCAGCTACAGCATGAGGGACTAAGTGAGTACTCAATTGGGCTTGTTTTGGGCTTGTTTTCAAAGAGCGGGTCGTTTGTTTTGGGATTGTTTTCAAGGAACGGGTCGTTTGTTTTGGGATTGTTTTCAAAGAACGGGTCGTTTGTTTCTGTCGCGAGATCTGGCAACACTGGTGAGTAGCATCTTAGCTAGCAGCTAGCCGACTTTTCATCGTAACATGTCCGCTGTGTGGAAGTATTTTACACTAAACACCACAATACAGCAACATTCAATGTCTGCAGAGCCATAGCACCACTTAAACCGTGGTCAAGTTAGTTTTACTTTGGACATTCGAGCTCCGTGGCTTCAGTGGTGTGTTTTTCTTTTTCAATCCGGGGTGGGCGCTCTGATTCAGAGCAGCTGCTCTAAGCTTAGCTTGGGGCACTATGTTATTTTGAGTTGTAGCTATCTCTCTTAAGGCTGAGTTATACTAGCGCTTTGGTCCGCTGGCCCTCTGCGCGCGAACTGCGCGCGCACTGAGCCGTGCGGCTTCTGCGTTTAAAGTTTCGCCTCTGTGTTTATAGTTGACGCACGGCGGAGCATGGCAAAGTGCTGTTCTTTTACGGGCCAGCAGGTGGCAGTAGCCTCTAAAACCTGTGCATATGTTGCAAGAAAGGGTAGAAGAAGAAATCTACCGTAGAAGAAGAACTGTTTGAAATCACACAACAACAAAAAAAATGCTCCGCTCGCGTGCTGAATAATAAGAACAACAGTTTTTGTGTCTTGCGGTTTTAATGCATGGAGTCAGCGAGGAGGAAGCGATCACGTGACTTTTGGCAAAACAACAAAAGAAAAGTCCAGCTCAGAGATGAAGAAGGTGAATTTAATACATTTGTATCACATAAAAACATTCCTCCATGCGTCGCGATGCCGTCTCCACGACCACAGCGGTGCAGACAGCTGCAGGCTCTGGCGTGAAGGTCCCCACCCGAATCAATTCTGTAGCGCCCACCGCGCACGCACTAGGCTTGCAGAGTTTCAAAAATTCGGAGGTGCACGACACGCGCCAAGACGACGCGCGGGGCCAACGCGCAGGGCCGGGGACTGTGATATTGCGTCACTTTTGGCGCGCGCACCCTCGCGCGCTGTGCGACACGTCGAGTATAAATCTAGCTTTAGAGTATGTGTTGTTAGTAGCTCTCAGCTATAACCACAACAAACTTTAACTCCATATCTGTAAAATTAACTGAATTATAACAATTTTTGAGTTGGCTTATTTCAATTGCCTGCTGCAGCCATCTTCAATTCAGTTGTACTCAAAGGTTAATCAGCAGTAAAGAAACATCCGTTTATTATTTCCTGAAAGATTTTTCAAAATCTGTCCAGCGGGTCATGAGATATTTTGCTAACAGACCGACACCATTGATTCCAAATAAATAACGTTATAATTTTAAAGAAAGATCTTATGCATTCTAATAGTCCTTTGAATATGCTTTGGGAATGAGTCTCAGCTACTAACACACCAAATTTTATCTCAATTCTTTGTCAAATTTGAGTTGTAGTCAATTTTGTGTTGTTTAAATTCAGTTAGCTGTGGCAGCCATCTTGAATTGGATGTACTGTAAAAGTCAACCAGTCGTAGAGAGCCATTCAGTGGTTATTTCTTGAAAGTTTAATCAAAATCTGTTCAGTTGTTTATAAGATATTTTGCTAACAGACAGATGCAGAATACAAACATAATTGTTGACTTTTGGAAGCATGTGATGAAAAAAGAGACTTGGTGAAAGTAACTACTTAAAAGTTTTAAGTAGTTACACGTTTTGTGTTAGCAGAATTTAATCATAACTTTGAAACTTATCCAACATTAATAAAACTTACCTCAAGTTGCCTTTTTGGACATGCATGCATATATGTGTATACACTGTACTTTAGAGGAGATTATTACAGCCTCATATAAAATCAATGATAAAGAAGATATCGGAACTGGATCGGTATCGGCAGATACCCAGTTTTAAGTAGCGGTATCGGATCGGAAGCAAGAAAATGTGGATCGGTGCATCCCTAGAATTAACACATCACTCTTGAGATACACCCAGGTGGAGCAGTGGGCAGCTATATAATCACCTGGGGGGCAGTTAGGGATTGAGTGTCTTGCTCAAGGACACCACAACATATGGGCATGATGGGGAGTTGAACCTGTGACATTCTGGTCCCAAGCCAGCTTATCTACCTACAGCCTCTTGAAAAGATCCACAAAGCCGTGTCAGGGATTTCTCCCAAAATGTATAAATGAATAAATGCATCCTGTACAGTGCCTGCTGTCAAAAGTTCTGTTTGTTTCCGTCGGCACTCACCTCAATAAGAGTCCGTTCATCTAAACTGGATGAGAAAAGAAAAGAAAGTTCATTCTCAATAAACTGGATGAGCTTTGTTTGGATGTTAAAAGATGGAACAAAAAATGAGTTTGGTTCAAACCAGACCTTCAGCTTTAGAGTGTGATATTTTTACAAAATGACTGAAATGTTTATAACAAAGTTAAATGTTAATATTAGGTTAGGTTATTAACACAGTTTCAGTCAAAGCCAAGTTTTTTTTAATGTAGAGAAACACTACCCCACAGTGGTTAGAGTTTCTCAGTGCTTCCTACTCTTTTTTGACGACTGTTGTA
>JBBPBX010019762.1:0-22663 GCA_038048925.1 Garcialebias charrua | reverse complement strand
CAGAGCTAGAAAAATTATAGAAAAAGGGTATTTCATAACATAAAAAAAAATTATGTGTTCAAATTTATATCTGTTATAAGAAAGGTTTATATCTATTTTCCATTAAAACATAGAAGAAATAGAAATGTACATGTACAGATGCCTATATTATAAGAAGGGTGCGTGACAAAGTATTGAAGTAAATATAGTTTTAATTTCATGACTTCCTTAATGAAGTTAGTTACATTTTGACCTTAAAACTGCACTCTTCACTTTTTTTACGATAAGTCCTTTATCTTGAGCACACATTTCTGCTCTTCTAATGAACTTGACTTAGGGCCACAGCATCAGAAACATCAGTTTTAACTGTAGCAGTCACAAGACACTGCATATTTCAACATATAGATTTTTAATACTTTACTGTCATATATTTATAAGGAAACTGTGGATGAACCTGTACCTGTTCAATTATTTATCATAAATTGAGGAGTGCAGTAAATGCTAATCAGAGTGCTGCAACTATTGTAGTTTTGTTCCACAACAGATCCATGGAGTAAATGCAGTGGACAATTTTTTTCTGCAACAGCATCCTGACAAATATTTTTCACCACAGTCTTCATCATTTACCTGTCATGACTATTCTGACTTGGATCAGGACCTCAGTCATGACACATTGTGATATTTCTGATGGGAACGAACAGCAAATTAATTTGATAGCAGAGAAACAATCAGGAGAACGGGAAAGCTTCTGTCTACTGCATGATACTCAAAAGTGTGCAGCAAAACATCAATAGTAATCGTATTGGCCAAGTCTTCCAAATTCATTTTAAGAAGGGATATTTAGGTATTAATGAGTAAAATTCATGGTAGTTGGTTAAAAATTAGCCTGAGCCATAACAGGTTTAGCTGACAACAGTTTTTAATCATCAAAAGAAAAGACGTAAAAATAAAAGAAGTCAGTTAATGTACATAGTTTATTTTCTTCAATGGCAAAATTTTAAACAAAGGAGTTGTGATATTTTAGCACTCAGAGTATAGCTGACTCTCAACGACAGCAAAACTACATGTTTGGGTTGATAAAGACAGAAAAAAGACAGACAATTACATGATTACCCTCCCATCAATATCCATCCATTCTTTTCCACATATCCGGGGTCGGGTCGCGGGGTGGGTAGGTAGGTACTTTATTGTTCCCAAGGGGAAATTTGTCTTGAGCATTTTTTTTTTAACTCATTTTTAAATACACTACAAAACAATCCCATAAACGATAACATACAAAATATAATATGAAAGGTAGCAGAAAAAAATCTTATTATATCTGCCCCTTCTTTCAAACAATCAGTTCAAACAATAATAATCTTCAAGTAACAGAACAAAATGAATAACTCTTTCTAAATTTCTAACTAATACAATACACATTAAGCTACTTCATATATATATATTTTAACAATTCAGTTTTGATCATTTTCTTAAATGTAAACATTGACTTAGCATTTTTAACTTCACTCTCCAGACCATTCCGTAATCTAATTCCCTGGATTGAGGTAGACCGTCCCTTCAAACTAGTTCTGTATTTTGGTTTTACAAATTTCTCTGTCCCCTTAAAATTATAACAACTTTGTCTTTTAACAAAATGTATTTGGATATTTAAAGGTAATGTGTTAGTCTGAGCCCTATACATAAGTGATAAAATAGTATAATCTACCAAATCATGGAACTTCAATAACTTCAGTTGATAAAATAATGTGCTTTGATGGATGACAGTAATGTTTTCTAGTGATAATTCTTACAGCTCTTTTCTGTAAAACAAAAATAGGCTTTGTAATTGTTTTACATGCTTCCCCCCAAACATCAATACAATATATTAAGTGTGGAACAATGATTTGTTATACAACAAATACAGAGCTGTATCATTTAATAAGTCCTTGAGTTTGTACAGTACTGCAATAGATTTAGATATTTTTATTCTTACAGAATTTATGTGTTGTTTCCATGTCAGTTTGTCATCAATAATAACACCCAAAAACTTCACCTCACTCACTCTACAAATCTCAACACGCTCAATTTTAAATGGAACAGCAACAGTTTTATTTTATTACTGAATATCATGTAATTAGTTTTATCTAGATTAAATGATAATTACTTTTAAACCAAGTTTGTATTTTGACAAATTCTGTCTTCATCAACTCCAACATCCGTTCTATATCTTTTCCCAAACAAAAAAAAAAGTGGTATCATCTGCAAAAAGGACACATTTAAGGAGTCCTGACACATTTATCAAGTCATTCACATATATACCTTTAAAATAAATAACTTTGGTCAAAGTACAGAGCCTTGAGGAACTCCACATGTGATTTGCAGAGGTCAGATCTTACACCATTTGTTTGTACAAACTGTTTCCTGTCTTTCCAATAGCTAGATACCCACTGTAATGCTGGTCCTCTAATACCACATTTGTTCAATTTTTCAAGGAGAATAGTGTGATCATTAGTATCAAAGGCTTTTTTTAAATCAACAGAAATACTGACACAATATTGTTTTTGATCGACAGCAATAGTTATTTGTTCCATTAATTCCATGAGAGCCAATGATGTAGAGTTTTTTGCACTAAACCCATACTGACTGTTGCTTAGAATATTTTGTTTATCAATAAATTGATCTAGTCTGGTCACAGATTTTCTAGAATTTTTGAAAACTGTGGTAACAAGGCTATTGGTCTATAATTGTTGAATACACATTTAACACCATTTTTAAAAAGAGGAACTACCTTAGCTACTTTCATATTATCTGGAAATATTCCTGTTGAAAATGATAAATTACATATATATGTAAACGGCTCAATAACATAACTCATTATGTCCTTTACAAACATCATATCCATGTTCACCCAGTCTTTTGATCTCTTGTCTGTAAGATTTTTTTAAACTATATTCATTATTTCTTCTTTGTCAATTCCATTAAGAAAAATACTGTTTGCACAACTTATTACTGAATGGCTCACATTATTATCTACTTTTGGTATGTTAGCTGCAAGGCTTGATCCAACATTCACAAAAATATTTGATTAAATCCATTTACAATTTCATTCTCATCATGGATTTCATCGTTGTCCTTCACAAAATTATGTGAGATACCCGTTTTTACTTTATGATTTTGCAAAACACTATTCATTACTCGCCATGTTGCTTTCATATCACCATTACTTTTATTTAAAAAAAACACTATAATATTCCTTCTTGTTTCCTTATAATTCCTATTTAATTATTCCTACTTCTTATATTTCTCTTCTGCGTTTTGTGTTCTCAATTTGAAGGGATGAGGATCAGTTCCTCCAAATCCAAGGCCATGGTCTTGAGCCGGAAAAGGGTAGCGTGCCCTTCCGGGTCGGGGAGGAGGTCCTGCCCCAAGTGGAGGAGTTTAAGTATCTCGGGATCTTGTTCACGAATGAGGGAAAACTGGAGCGTGAGATCGATAGGCGGATAGGTGCAGCGTCCACAGTGAAGCGGGCGCTGTACCGGTCTGTCGTGGTGAAGAGAGAGCTGAGTCAAAAGGCAAAGCTCTCAATTTACCGATCGATCTACGTTCCCACCCTCATCTATGGTCATGAGCTTTGGGTTGTGACCGAAAGAACGAGATCTCGGATACAAGCGGCTGAAATGAGTTTTCTCCGCAGGGTGGCTGGACTCTCCCTTAGAGATAGGGTGAGAAGCTCAGTCATCCGGGAGGGACTCGGAGTAGAGCCGCTGCTTCTCCACATCGAGAGGAGCCAGTTGAGGTGGCTCGGGCATCTGGTTAGGATGCCTCCTGGACGCCTCCCTGGTGAGGTGTTCCGGGCATGTCCCACCGGGAGGAGACCCAGAGGAAGACCCAGGACACGCTGGAGGGACTATGTTTCTCGGCTGGCCTGGGAACGCCTTGGGATTCCCCCAGAGGAGCTGCTCCAAGTGGCTGGGGAGAGGGAAGTCTGGGCCTCCCTACTTAGGCTGCTACCCCCGCGACCCGACCCCGGATAAGCGGAAGACAATGGATGGATGGATGGATGGATGGATGGATGGATGGATGGATGGATGGATGGATGGATGGATGGATGGATGGATGGAATTTGAAGAAGTATGAATACAAATAATATTTTTTTACAAGCATTTCTCAATCCTTTTGTCATCCATGGTTGGTCAACATTATTTTTTTTGTATAATTGTTTTGCACACATTTTTTCATACATAGCTTTTAAAATATTCATAAACTCATCATATGATCTGTTTACATCATCAACATACACATCTTTCCAGTTTTGTTTATCTAAATCATCTTTTAATATATCCAAAGCTTTTTTGATGTGTTTATTATCTTTTTCTTGGTAACTGCTTTTGTGATGCTTTGATCATTTTTATAGATTGTGAAAACTGGTAAATGATCACTTAAGTCGGTTGTTAAAATACCACCTATCACAACCCCATTTGTTATATTTGTGAAGATATTATCAATTATTGTAGCACTATGAGTTGTAATTCTTGTTGGGTTTGATATCAATGGATAAAGAGTTAAACTATACATTGAATTTATAAATGTACTGATGTTATTTGAATCTGTTTTATTTCCCAGATATTTAAAGTCTCTATATAAAAAAAACTTTTTTATTAAAACTATTTTCCAATAGCTCCATGATTTTATCGGTGAATAACTCTGTTTGATCCTGGTGAACTATATACACAACTTATTATTATCCAATAATTCTCAGTTGGGTCATCTGGACAGTTTCTTTTTTTATAGAAACGTTTCACCCTCTATCTGGAGGGCATTATCAGTCAGAGGAGTTCCAGCAAACTGTTTCCCCCACCAAGCAGTAAACACCTTAATGGATCAACCAGTTTGCTGGAGTCAAGATGGTTTCTGGGGGCCGTCCTGTCCCTCGTCGACTCCTCCCAGGCTGGCAGCCACAGCCAAAGTGGTTCAAGACAAGAACTAGCATGGAACTTTCTTTTCTTGAACCACCTTGGCTGTGGCTGCCTGCTTGGGAGGCCTAATCTGCTGCACATCCTTTCCAGTCTGATCCCTCTGTCTTGCCAATCAGTACAAGTCCTTCTCTCCCTGTTTAGTGTCCATCCTCCAATACAGCTCATCATACGCCTTCTGGTTTGCCTTAGCTACGTCTCGCTTTGCTCTATGTCCCATCTCCTTATATTCCTGTCTCCTCTCTTCAGTCCTCTCACTGTCATATTTCTTCTTGGCTAATCTCTTTCTTTGAACAGCTTCCTGCACTTCACTATTCCACCACCAGGTTTCATTATCATCTATTCTCTGTCCAGATGACACACCAAGTACCTGAAAGTTATGCACCATAACTCATGTTCCCTGAAGGAAGGGAACAAGGTGCGACATATGACTACGGGAATTGCGCCTCTGCGTGGTTCACCTGAAGTAATAAAATCACGCCTTTTAAGGCAAGTGGGTGTCAGCATCACCAGGGGCTCGCCCCCCTGGTATAAGAGGCGCTGACTACCCACGTACATCCTCTATACGCACTTCACCGAGCTTGGGCATTGGAGGGGCAAACATGTGTTGCACCTTGTTCCCTTCCTTCAGGGAACATGAGTTATGGTGCATAACTTTCAGTTCCCTTATCAGTCAAGTTCACTGCGGTGAACATAATCCAATCACGCCCTGAAAATGCTCTGAAAATGCATGCTTATGAGAACTTTTTTCCTTAGACTACAGGCGTCAGCCGTTCATTTCTCTGTGGTAGAGAGAACAGCTTGAGTTACGTCACATGATGTGACATCTAGGCTGTGGTGTTTTACAAACGTGTTTGATGATGCCCAGTTAGCAGCTGCACAGATATCTGCTACTGGAACACCTCTGATTAAGGTCCAGGAAGTGGTTAGGCCTCTGGTTGAGTGAGCATGTATCCCACTGGGCACCTGCTGATCTTTGCTGCTGTATGCCCTTTTTATAGCCTCAGTCATCCAGTGTGAGAGACGCTGTTTTGACAGGGCCCTACCTGCGGCAGGATTAGCAAAGCATATGAACAATTGGTTTGTTTTACGCCAACTGTCAGTTCGCTCCATGTAAATGCTCAGGGCCCTAACAGGGCAGAGTGCGTTCAAACGCCTCTGTTCTACAGTCAGAACTAGGGGAGGAGGAAAAGTTGACAGTTCGAAGTCCAGACTTCTGGGATTTAGAGTTAGGACTTTTGGAACATACACAGGGTTTGGACGTAGGGTGACCTTTGACCCATCTGGGACAAATCTGGTACACATTGAGTGTACCGATAAAGCGTGAAGGTCCCCTACACGTTTTGCTAAGCACAGAGCTAAGAGCAATGCAGTCTTATAAGATAACAAGTCTATCTTAATGCTGCTAAGAGGCTCAAATTGAGGCTTACACAAGGCATTCAGGACTAAACGCAGGTCCCATTGAGGGCCAAAGTCCTGCTTGGAGGCTTCTTCCTTAGTACGCCCCTCATGAATCATATCATTTGAGGGTGGGCACCAGGTGATTTACCTCCCCAGCCTTCGTGCCATGCCAAGATGGCTGATAAGAAGACCTTTATGGTTGAAAAGGAGCGTTCTTTCTCCAGTAGGTCCTGTAGAAAGGTGAGGAGCTGCACCAAGTCACAGGAATATGGAGCAATATTCCTCTCTAGACACCAGCTCTCAAAAACACGCCACTTACGTGCATAGGTTGTTTGTGTGGACTGTGCTCTCGCTGCCTGTATTGTGTTTACCACATTACTGGGTAGTCCGGAAGCCATTAACCGGTCCCTTTCAGCGGCCAGACCCAGGGCTGCCACAGCTCTGGGCGTGGATGCAGGATCTGCCCGTGGGCCTAGGTCAACAGGTCCCTGTGGGGGGCAGCTGCCAAGATGTTCCTGCCAGGAGTGAGATCACTTCTGCAAACCATGCTTTCATTGGCCACCTGAGGGCTACCAATATTAGAGAGAAAGCTCCCCTGTGTACACGCTCCAGCGTCAGCTGAATCAAGGGGATGGGGGAAATGCGTAATACCGTCTCCCTGCTGGCCAGCTGTACATCAGGGCGTCCATCTCCAATGGTGGGTTCACATCCTGTATGGAGTGGTACAGAGCGTAGTGAGTGTTGATGCTGCAGGCGAACAGATCTGCGTCTGCTCTCCCGTATCGTGCCCAGATCTGGTCCACGATACGTGGGTTCAGCCGCCATTCTGAGGGGAGGGGCCCCCCCCTTGACAAGGCATCTGCCTCGTGGTTTAGATCCCCTGGCACGTGAGTTACCCTCAGTGACAAGATCCAGGAGTTGCACCATGTGAGCAACTTCTGCGTCAGCATCAGGAGTGGTTGGGACCGTATCCCTCCCTCCCTGTTGATGTAGGCTACAGTGCACCTGTTCTCTGATTTTATCAGGGCATCCTGGTGTTTGACCAGGTCATTCCTGTAAAAATGTTTCAGTGACAGAAACACTGCTAATAGCTCCAGGAAATGTATGTGTAACCGGGCCTCCTGCTGGGTCCAGACCCCACGGGCGTACTGGTCCCTGCAGAGCCCTCTCCCCCCCTGTTTTTGATGCATCTGTCATCACCAGGACTCGGGACAATACCCTACCCAGGGTGACTCCTTTGCTGAACACTGTAGGGTTCTTCCATGTCTTCAGGGCCTTTACACATTCTGAGCTGACTTTCATACCCATCGTTTGATGAGGGGGGGAGGGGGGCGAGCTTCAGTTGCTTGTTGTCCCAGATCTGCAGAGGCCGCATATGTAATAGGGCCAGAGGAACACAAACGATTCCGGCTGCCAGTAGGCCCAACAAATTTTGGCACAGTTTGAGAGACACCGTCTCGCCCAGTTGAAAACATGCTAAGCAGAGTTGAAGGGTTGCCACCCGTGCTTCTGAGAGCTTTACCTTGTTCAGAATGGAGTTCAATTCTACTCCCAGAAAAACAGAAATCTGAGATAGAGCCAAACTGCTCTTATCCAGGTTTATGTCAAAACCTAGTGATTTCAGGTGAGACATTACCATTTCTGTGTGTGCTTTTGCCTGGACCTTGCTGTCCCCTAGGACCGACAAGTTCGTCGAGATAATTCAACACTCTGACACCCTGGCTCCTTATGGGTGCCAGGGCTGCCTCCAGGCATTTAGTGAATGTCTTGGGTGCGGTTTTTAGGCCAAAAGGCATGGCCTGGAACTCGTATGCGTTGTTCTCAAAGACAAAATGTAGCTGATGTGGAAAAAAGCATCCTTTAAGTCCACGTTGCAAAAGTAATCTCTTGGGCGTACAGAGTAGAGTACCTGTTTTGAGGTCAACATGGTGAACTTGAACGTTCGCATCCTTTTGTTTAGACCTCTCAGATCCAAAATCGGCCGTAGACCGCACCCTCTCTTTGGAATGACAAAGTACTTGCTGAAGTAACCTCTGTTTACATCGTGAGCAGGAACTGTCTTGATTGCATTTTTCTGCATCATGGAGCAAATTTCTTCCCTTAGAACGTGAGCGCAAGATGGGGTTATGGCTGACTTCGCCACTCCTAGGAAGGGTGGTGATTGTTTGAAAAATTGCAATTTGTACCCGTGAGTTATGATTGACATAACCCTGGGACCTGGGCTGCATGTCTCCCATGTTACAGCACGTGCTGTCAGCCTGGAGGGCATGTTTACCTTGTGTGTGAGTGGGGAGGGTGGCAGGAGAGCGCCCCTTCCCCCCCCCCGCCCGCTCTTCAGTGGGCCTGTCTGTCCCACTGCCGAGGTCAGAGAGTCTGTCTGGGGCAGACAAGTCTCTGACCTCCTGCAAGGGCTCATTGTGTCTCCTGAGAGACTGTGGGGCCGTTTACACGGCGCGTATTTTGAGTGAAACCGCTCCTTTCTCTCTGCTGTTCTACTTATCATTTACACGACACCACTGGCCCTTCCTCTTTGAATCCGAAGGTTTCTGAACTCACCCTTCACAGTGGAGATTTTTTGCTGACCCTCCGTTGATAACATAAACATCTCCCGCTGAGCTTATGTTTGAGCTACAAGCCCGCACACACGGACAGCCGGTGTTACACACATTGCGCTGCACTATAACATACTATCTGCTAAATAATTAACAGTTTAACAATAATAAACAGTATTTATGTTAGCGTGGGAAATATATAAAGTTATCTGAGCTAAATTAATCTATCTGGACTCGTTACGTCATTTAAATGATGCGTAATGCTGCGTGTTTAAAGTTGAAAATGAAAACACCAGGTTCATTTTTTATTTTTTTTTATTCAACACCACAAACTGTATGTCACACAAACACTGAGAATTAAATTGAACACTTTTAAAAACACGTTAACCGAACTGTTATGCACTGGACTCTGCTATGTTTTCATCCTGGTGGATAGTCCCATCAGAACCAGTCCACAGTCCCCAGAACAGCTCATATCACTCCGGTTCTGGCCTCTCTACACTGGCTCCCATTTCATTTTAGGTCACATTTTAAAGTTTTATTATTAACTTTTAAAGCATTACATGGTGAGGCTCCTAAATATTTATTGGACCTTTTGAAGCCTCTTTGTCCATCCAGAACTCTGAGGTCTTCCAATAAGCTACTGCTGACAGTTCCGAGAACTCATTTTAGAACTCGTGGCGATAGAGCATTTGAAGTGGTGGCACCGAGGCTCTGGAACGCTCTCCCTATAACAATACGCTGCTCCGAGTCAACAGCTGCATTTAAAAACAGTCTTAAGACTCATCTCTTCAGACAGGCGTTTGGTTAACTTTGTACATTGTTTTTAGAGCTAGTTATGTTTTACCTTTTTGTATAGTATCTCTGTGATTTTTGTATAGTATCTCTATGATTTTATGATTTTATTTCTGTGATTTTATAATTTTATGATTTTATTTTTCCTCCTGTGAAGCACTTTGTGACTCTCATGTCTGGGAAATGTGCTATATAAATAAAAATTACTTACTTACTTACTTACTTACTTACTTATGTAGTGGGCATGACCTTGTCCACTTTTAAGACACCTGTGTACTTTTGAACTGTCCAGTGATGACCTTTACTGACCTCTCAGTAAAGCAAGACATTTACTACAAAATCATTCATTTAGCTATAATCTGATAACATAGTCACCAAAAAGAGACTATTTCTATCTTTGATTTTAGGCTGATGTGATCAAAAGAATAACTTTTGTCATTTTCATGATGTGTGCTTTTAAGCTGTGTTATTCTGTAAGAGTTAAACGGTGTTCACTGCTGTGTTAAAGGTGAAATCTCGGGTCACAGAGACCCGACTGTTTTGTTTAGAAATAAGAAGACAGTTTAATCCGTTGTTTCTCCTGAAAAGGGCTCCAGCTGCTCTGTCTTTTCCTAAACAATTTCCCTCTGCTCGGGCTGTAACCTTGGGTCGTGATAACGGCAAGTGAATTGCTCAACTGGTCCGTGGACCAATGAAAAAGAGACAAGCCTCACTCCTCTCTTTGATCCTTCTTTAAGTTCTAAGCTGTTGCTGGAACTACAGAGTCTGCAAGAGTTTGGAAGGAACCAGCAGGTTCCTCAGAGTTTCTGGGAGTTTCGAAAGATGATGTGAACTTTCCAAAGAGCTGAATGACCAACAGTCACGCGCTAAGGACTCGTCATCCAGCTGGGACTGATAACATGTTGTTATGGGTCCACTCCGAGCGTAAGCTCAAAAACTTTGTTATTCCTTCCTGGAATAAATTATCTTGAGCCAAGAAGCCACGACTGTCACGACTTCTGCCGACGAAAGCGAGTATCACCGACACCGACAAGGTAAACACGCGTGGAGTCCAGCTTGGACTTGCGGGACCGACGACTCGTCAGTCTAAAGTTGACCACAGCTCTTTACCAGAACCAAGGCGGACGTCTTAAGGTAAAGGAGCAGCTGTTTGCTTGCTGGAGGTGTGATGATATCTTAGCTGGACGCGTACGGAAGAGTGTCATCTGGTTTCATAAATGCAAGATAAACTTCCTCTCTTAACCTCCCAATTCTTCTTAAATCTTTCCTCCTATCTTTTTCCCTCAATTCTAAGCTGGAAACTATTTTAAGCTGAAGAGCCCACAGACTAAATATGTTAACATCCAATATTGAAGTCTGTTGTGTTAAATTTAAGTGTGCTGACGTATTAATTTGAAAGAAAGTGAAATCATGTCAATCAAGTGTAATGGTGTTAATTTAGTTGATTTATTTTAAATAAATGATAGTGTCTCTTTGACATATCAAACTAAGTTAACGTCTTTGTCACTTAATGGCTTTGTGTATTTATCCATCATAAAGATCACAGAAATATTGGGTAAACTGAAAAAGAACAGAATCCGTGAATTTACTATTCAATCTGAATAAGTAAATTAATTAAGGTAAAGAGGTCAGTATTAATATTGACCTCCTCATAATCCTTTACACTTACTTACTTTGTAAAAGGACAGCTCCTCGACTTCGCAGGAAAAAAATAAAATAAAATCTCAGTTGATTATTGTGTGATCGAAGTAAACACAAGCAAACATTATTAACAACATTTTTTACCTGCTGTTAATCAGCTGATATCATGGACTAAAGTCTGACATCGTCACTCGGTTCTGGTCCATCCAGCAACTGGTGTGCAACTTGTTAGATGAAGCAGGTCCCACTTGGCGACAAATCTGTCGACTCTCATCCAAATTCCAGCTTTAACTTGTTGTTAACTTGTTGACAACAACTTGTTGTTAGCTGAACTTTTAGCCACAGAGGAACACAGACCAAGGCAGCACGCATGTGCATTAGTGAAGGTTAAAAAATTCACTGCGCCATCTAATGGCCTGGCATGGTAACTATAGCAAATTCATGAGGGCGGGGGGAGTCATACCCACAGAATTCGCCTATGTCAACGCAAAACTTTTCATCTAATTAACATACCCAAAACCTCTGTTTCCCCCCACCATGTCCATGTAAACAAGGCCTAAGTCTTATTAGAGTAGAGGAAGCTGGATGTGTGAACCGGTCCCTTTGTCTCTTTATTGACACGTTTTGCATAAAAAGGTGTTGTGTTTTCCCCTCTAAAGTTAAGACGGGACACAGAACATTTTGTGTTTTCTGAGACTTTATTTTCGTGCTCAAACAAAAAATTTTCTTTGTTACACAAACATTTAAGTGATTTTGTGTGTTTACATGTTCTGGACCAGTTAATCGTGGCTTCTTTAGCACAATATCTGGAATTAAAAGTTCGGCTTTCCTCTTTTCCCTTTGGGTGAAAACGCCTGAATGGTGGTGAAGCAGTTCTGGCTCAGGCTGACTTCTGCTTTCTGTCACGGTTCATTGAGGAGGACCGTGGTGGTCCTACCTGACGTGGAACTAACCTTTTCTTCGACCATGCCTGGCCCACTTGAGAAGGCTCTTAGGCGGGTTTAGGCCATTGCTCCCTCTCGAGGATTGGCCTTTTCTGAGCTGGTCGACGCGTGGCAGAGTGGTGTCGCTGTTGTTGGCCCCTGTGCCCGCTCGATTCTCTGGGTTGCACAAAATGTTTTCTGGGCATCCCCTCACGTAGGGCTTCTTCTTGTTTCCTCCGCTGATCTAGTCTGCTTTGGATCCGCTCCAACGCCCCGCCAAACAGGCCTGAGGGCTAGATGGGATGGTGGAGTTACGGGGCGCGCTGGCCCTCTGGAAGGTCTGTCAGGGTCAACCACAAATGACGGTGAGCGATCACCGTCTCGGCCATGGCTTTTCTCTGAGTGATGGCTGCAATTCCCATGAGGTGGACGACAAAGTCTGTTGCCTTTCGGGCCTCGTCCAGAACCTCGACAGCCTTTTTCTTGTTGGAGGTCTGCTGGAGCTCCAGAAGTTTTTTGGCCAGGTAGGCCTGCATCATTGCAGAGGCGTTCATGGCGCGCACAGCGAGAACCTGTGGTCGGTAGCTCTTCTCGAGCTGTAAGCTTGACACACGGCAGGCCTTGCTGGGCAGAGTGGGTTTTGAGCTCGACGTCCTGGGGGCCAAATGAGCCGCCAAAGTCTCCTCCATCTGAGGAATGTGGGCCATGCCCGCCGCCTCCATTCCGTCCACATCCAGGAACTGGGAGAGAGACAATGTAAGGGGGGACCTGGGTTCAGCCCAGGTGCGCGTCAGCTCCGTCTGGAAGTCGGGAAAGATGGGCATCCTGTGCCTCGTGGCCCACTGCTGCTTGGCGTAGAAGAAGTTCCCTGCCAGCCTCATTACTTGTTGTCGAGGGGGAGGGGGGTTTCTGGCGAAGTTACCTTCAAAGTGTCCGTTGCTCTGCGGCACAGCTCGAACAGAGCGGGGGTGGACATGTCTGTCTCTGGTTGACCTGCCACTGGGCTCTGGGAGAAGTCCTCGTCTTCTCCGTCTTCCTCATTATCCGCCTCGTGGTCTGTAATCTCGCCCAAGGCCATTAGTGAGAGCTCGTCGGCTCGTAACAAGTTCCTTGTGTCGAACTCTACTGTCGAGTCCCCCATGGGGGCAACAACGTCCATTGTCTCACCCCAGGTTCAAGCGCCGCTGTCCTCCATCTCATCTGCCTCTAACTCCATGGTGGGAGTGAGGGTCTCTGTGAGGAGCAGTTCTCGCACCGCGGTGGAGCTGTCCATGGCCTTTGCCACGAAGTCCACGCGTCTTCGTCTCGCCGCCTCACGCATCTGGTTGCAGTGAGGGCAAGATTCGGGGAAGACCAAAGCTGTCTTTGCATGGACCATTCCTAGGCAGAACGGACAGGCCTCGTGGATGTGCATTGCTGATATGAAATAGCCACATTTGTTAGGGCAGTCGTGGGTGTCCGTTGCTGATATGAAATAGCAACATTTGTTGGGGCAGGGTCGGGAGCCGAGGCTCGCTGGCCTGCTCGTCTTGTTGTAGTTCTTCGATTTCCTCTTGCTCTTCTCCGGAGCCATGGTCGAGAAGAGGCATCGAGTTGAAACAAGTTAGTCGTCGCTAAACTTGGTTTGAAGAAATCCTTTCGTTACACTGTTTGTGGTGGCTAACCTGTTAGCTCCATTAGCTTAGCATGTAGCGTGTGGCGCAGATAGCGTTTCGCTAAACTGGGTGATGAAACAGTGGAAAAATGTAGAATCCTCTCGCTTAGCTGTTAGTTGTGGCTAACTAGCTAGCTCCATCAGCTTAGCAGGTAGCGTCCCGCTAAACTGGGCGACGAAACAGCTGAAAAACATTGAATCCTCTCGTTACGCTGTTCATGATGGCTAACCCGTTAGCTCCGTTAGCTTAGCAGGTAGCGTGTGGCGCAGTTAGCGTCCTGCTAAACTGGGCGACAAACAGCAGGAAAACGTTCAGTAAAAATGTCGAAGTCGAAGTTGACTGCACTAGGATAACATCCCGCTAAACAAAGTGCTTGCAGGGAAGTCTTTGACACTCTGGGCAGGGAGCGAGCTCACCTCCAGTCACGCGATCCAGTCACACCGAGTCCTGTGAAGTTCAGGTGTGAAGCGAGGTGATTGGCAAAAGAGAATGTACGTGGGTATTCAGTGCCTCTTATACCAGGGAGCGGGCCCCTGGTGACGCTGACATCCACTTGCCTTAAAAGGCGTGATTGTATTACTTCAGGTGAACCGCGCAGAGGCGCAATTCCCATAGTCATATGTTGCACCGCAGTGAACCTGACTGATAAGGGAACTTCCTACCTTTCTCTCTAAATGCTGTTGCTGTACTAGCCCAGTCACTTGGAAGCTCTTTCTTACCACCCAGAGCCTTTAACAGCTCCTCTCTGAATTTCTCACAACATTCTTCCTTCTTCAGCTTCCACCATTTGGTCTTCTTCTCTGATTTTACTCTTTTTCTCTTCTTCACAACAACAGTCATTCTACACACAACCATCCAATGCTGTCTGGCCACACTCTCCCCTGCCACAACCTTACAGTCTCCAATCTCCCTCAGGTTTCCTCTTCTACACAGAATGTAGTCGACCTGTGTACTCCTTCCTCCACTCTTATAGGTCACTCTATGTTCAAGTCAAAAGTCAAAGTCAACTTTATTGTCAGATCTGCAATATGTACAGTGCAGGACATACACAGGACCGAAATTGCGTTTCTCTCAGTCCCTCGGTGCAACAGTAAACATCTAAACATTGAAACACTGAAACATATAATAATAGACATAAGCATAAAAATAGTAAAACTAACACTGTCCTGAGTTTTTTTCATAGTGGTATAAAAAAAGAGTATAAAAAGTATAACTAAAATAAACTAAAGGTTTCTAGCATTGACATTTGCAAAGTGGCAAAGCAGCGTATGAGTCAATGTACACAGTATATGTATGAGGTAGTAGTTGATGTTGTTGTAGAGGCAAAAAGTGGCATATGCAGTAAGGCACATTGGGCATCCCTAAATAAGACCGTTCAGAGCACACTGTATATGTATCAGCAGTGGTGTAGATATTAGAGTAGTGTAAATAAATGTAAACAGTAGTAATTACAACTGACTACAGCTATTTCCATTCTCTTGGCAAAATCCACCACCATCTGTCCTTCCTGGTTTCTTTCCTTGACACCAAACCTACCCATCACTTCTTCATTCCCTCTGTTTCCTTCACCAACATGTCCATTCAGGTCCGCTCCAATCACCACTCTTTCCTCCCTGGGAATACTCTCTATCACTTCATCCAAATCTTTCCAAAATGTATATTTCTCCTCCCCATCACATCCAACCTGTGGAGCATAACCACTGATGATGTTTAGCATCAGACCTTGTACTTCTACCTTCAGGCACATCACTAGCCTGGTTAAAACCAGACCCTTGTCCTTCACTTCGCTTCGTACTAGGGTCTGGACTTTCTCCATAGATAACCGATTCCTACTGGAGGCGTGGCCTCTGCTGAGGAACAAAACCATTGGATCTTAGAAAAATTTTGAACAGGGAAAAGCATTCTGCTCCCTCCCCCTCAGAGCCATACTACTCCCCCGTGGTCTGTTGAACTTGACATCTGCTCCGCCTCCTGCTGCATTTTCTCTCGCTGCAGCCTGCCGCTGCATATTCTGTGTTTATATGTTAATAAAACGTTCTAAAAAAATAAAATAAAACCATGGATCGCTGGTCCAGCACACCAGAAGACCAGAAAATCTGATGGGACTCGGGCAGCAACGTAAAACCCGAGTTTAATTCTCTCGTGACAACCTGAGGCATTTCCTCATAGCGGAGGGAGAGGAGGAGGAGGAGGGAGGAGGGAGCGATCACTTGACTTTTGGCCAAAAAAACAAAAGAAAACTCCAGATAAGGGATTAAGAAGGGGAATTTAATACATTTGTGTCACATATAAAACAGTCCTGCATCGCTTTGCATCGCTTTGAATGAGAACATGCGGCTGCTCGCTGGCTGCGTGCTGGGACAGGTGGGGGCGTGGGTTAGGGGCCAAAAACTCCGCCCCTTCTGTTCTCTGATTGGTCCGGTCAAAAATCAGCCGGAGAAATCGTTCTCTATGGGAGAAGTCCCAGACTGAGCAGTGAAGGGAAATGAGAATTGAGCGGAGCTGTGCAGGAAGGCGAGGGCCAGGCTAGCACATCACCCTATCTGACACTCTTTTCACATCGACTACATTATTTTCCAACTCCTCCTTCAGGACCACCCCTACTCAATTTCTCTTTCTATCCACATCAAGGTGAAAATGTTTAAAGCCTGCTCCAGTGCTGTGATCCTTGCTTCCTTTCCACTTGGTCTCTTGGACACATAAAACATCTATCCTTCTTCTCTGCATCATGTCAGCCAGCTCTCTACCTTTGCCTGTCTTTGTCCCCACATTTAGAGTTGCAACCCTCAGTACTACATTCTTCACTTTCCTCTTCTCCCTCTGTCTCCTGACACATTTCCCTCCTCGTGGTCTTCGACTAACTTCAACTTTGGTCTAAGCATTATAGATTTTAAGAAAAGCTTGAGGGCTGAAATATTAAAGAAAAACAAAACAATGAAGCTGGAGGATGTGACCCTTTTGTTTCGCTGTATTAGCACCAATCAAAAATCATATTTCCCTTTTTTTGTTGGTAAAATTAAACTTGAAATCTTAAAAGTCACATATACATACATTAGTGTTATTTCTAAATGATAGCATTTTTAAATTTATATTTTCTTAGTCTGTCCAGATTTTTTGCTGCCACCGTTATTCTTAATTTAACATCAGTTTATTACCAATTTGTTATTTTCCAGTTCTATTTTCCTCCTTTAAAAATTCTGTGTAATTAATTTTGTGGTTGAAAAAATGTACTAGACATCCTGCACCATTTTGTCTTCACTAATTTGACCAAATCTTAGAGCCAACCTCTAAAAATATCTGATATAGTATACTAATTCATTCAGCTACTTCAACCCACTGACAGTTCAGTATATTAGGCTTCAGACAATGCAACAACTAGACAACTTTTACATGTATTCTTTTCATTTCCATCTTTCAAACAAATTGAAAATGGCATTTGTTTCTCAGTACCTGTAGCCCAAATGTGTAACCTTTTAATTTATTTATTTTCTTTTTCCGGTCTTTTCGTACCACACTGTTCAGATTACACCACTGTTTCTTTTCATTTTCCACATCCAGTAGACTTTATGGCCACACAAAACAAAAGCAGCATGTTTTCTGTTTTTTAATTGCAAAAATGGTTCAACAATGAACAGGTGGGATAATCCAAACCACCATTAGCAGGACTTTTAGAATGAAAGGTTGAAAATTAATCTGACAGCATGCTTTCAAAAGGCAGCCTAGAGCTACAGGACACACACAATTTTAGGATCACACTGTATGTGTTTCCATGTTTCTCTTGCCTCTGTGGTTTTCAGTTGTGAATTGGGGATTTTTGGGCAAAGTTTCATACTGGGTTGGTCTTTGTGGTTAAAAGGGTCTGGATTTATTTTGCTGTTAGGTAGCTGTTTATTCCTATGGTATATTGTGTGTACTTCCTACTGGTAACAGTCATTTGTCCCCAATTTTATTGCCAGGAAATTCACAAAATTAGATATTATTTTATGAATTGAAATTTTATCAAACTTTTTAACCCTTTCATGCATGGATTATGATAACTTCATCCAGGATTTTTTCTAAAGTGTTTTTATTTTTCTTATATTTATTTTAGTCATTCATTCATTTAAAAAAAGAAGAAAAAAAGAAGCTAAATCAATGGGTGTATTAAAAAAATGGTTATGGTTAAATTGTTAAAAACATATATATAAATGGAATTTAATGAGTAATTGTATGAGATAAAGGAAGTTAAATAAGTTGTTCATTTTGTTTTGGTATTTAAAAAATTGGTTGTTTAATTGTTTGTTGAAGAATAAGGGGAAGATATACTGTATTTTCCGCCCGATAAATTGCACCATTCTATAAGTCGCTTTGTCCAATTATTGCCAATACCTGTAATTTGGAAAAAATATAAACGGGTCGCACCTTTATTTAGGTCGCATCTATTATGCGTCACCGCTACGCGACGCGGCAGTGCCTCATTTGCCTTGCTGAAAATGGCGGCCACAGGAGCGAGCGAGCACGGAAGGACTTTTAACAAGATTAACACGGTAAAAACAATTATTTGTCTGTTGAAATTTATAGCTAAGATGTGTTTTAAGGAAGGAGACTGATGAGTCTCCAGGCTCGAACCAGCAGACTGAGAGACAGCTCTGTTCATCAGGCAGTCAGAATGCTAAACACTCTGCCTGCTCTGCCTCCCCTCCCATTTGAACTGCCTTAACACTAAAACTTTCTCACATATTATCACTCAACACAAAGTTTTTAACACTAGACTCTGTGTCACCAAACGGGTTTTCACTAAACTCTCGGTCATGTGCTCATACAGTTTGCACTACTTCTCATACTTGCACTAATGTCTGTATTACATCACTGCCTATAATCATAATACTGTTTACATTCTCTGTTTACATTTATTAATACTGTTTACTTTTATTACTACTGCTTACATGTAATTACTACTGTTTACATTTATTTACACTACTCTAATATCTACACCACTGCTGGTACATATACAGTGTGCTCTGAACGGTCTTATTTAGGGATGCCCAATGTGCCTTACTGCATATGCCACTTTTTGCCTCTACAACAACATCAACTACTACCTCATACATATACTGTGTACATTGACTCATACGCTGCTTTGCCACTTTGCAAATGTCAATGCTAGAAACCTTTAGTTTATTTTAGTTATACTTTTTATACTCTTTTTTTATACCACTATGCAAAAAAAAAAAAAACTCAGGACAGTGTTAGTTTTACTATTTTTATGCTTATGTCTATTATTATATGTTTCAGTGTTTCAATGTTTAGATGTTTACTGTTGCACCGAGGGACTGAGAGAAACGCAATTTCGGTCCTGTGTATGTCCTGCACTGTACATATTGCAGATCTGACAATAAAGTTGACTTTGACTTTGACTTTGACTTTTAGCTTAAAGGACAACACCCACCGTGACAGTAACAATTCACCATATTGGAGAATTACTGTAGTATTTTATGAATTTTATTTTCATTTTTGCATTTGGGCCAGGCGAGGGTTAAAAAAAAAAAAAAAAAAAAACCCACTCCCGAAGGAATCCGGAAACCTGGCCGAAAAGTCCCGAAGGGTCATGCCTTTTGTTACATGATCTCCACCCAGAAGGCAGAAGGTAGGAGTGAGTTTCCATGGAGGTTTATGAGAGAGAGTGCGTTAAAACTTTATATTTCCTGGTGCATTTGTGTGTATGGACCAGCGCTCTGATTTTATTTATTATTTATTTTATAACACCGCTGCGGACCTGTTGCTTGATTCATTCTGCCCCTGAGGAGCGAGCCCGCGCGCGGTCTCTGGCTCCTCGTTCCGCTCCGCTGGTCACCTTTGAAGTTCCTCGTGCCGGTGTAATTTGCTCCCTCGAGTGTATGTATCTGCTCTTATCTCTCGTCAGCCTTGTTGCAGCAGCACGGGTCGTGAAGCATGCGCGCGGGCAGAGCAGCTGCGAGGCTGGGTGCCTTTCTCATCACGGGGCGAGAAATGCGGGGCGATGCGGAAATGAATGAATTTGTCGCGATCAAACGAATTAAACTAGTAGTGGATGCTCGCTCAGAATATGATGACATGAGTGAGCGACAGCAGGATTAATCAACAGGCAGCTTTATGGAATATTTAAAAATGCTTCCTTGTTCTTTTCCTCTGCTCGCCTGGAACTCCAAGGCGTCACTTTGGTGACGTGAATGCCCAAGTGAATGCCCATATATGGAGAGGAGCAGATTTTCCCGGAGCTGCATGCTAAAATCTGCTATAAATCATGAAATAACACATTTAGTGTTATTTCTCCACAATATAAGTAAACGCTCCTGTATTATTTTTAAATAAACTAATAAATATTAATGGCGATGCAATTTGAAAACATGGTGGGTGTTGGACTTTAACCGTTCCTTAATAAAGAAAATCTGCCGTGTAGTTTATGAGCTATTTGCTAAAGTACAAGGAAAAAAAACGAAGGTAGCCGCGACACATTGACGTCTATAAAAAAATCGAATTTTATTTCAAATAACTCCAACAGCTTATACAGTAGTTTGTAAATGAACATCTTGTGATTACTTTTTGTAAGTTTGAAAAAAATCTGCGGTGTGGTTTATGAGCTATTTTGCTACTATTTGTACAATGGAAAATCAACTAAGCTAGCCGCGACACATTGACGTCTATAAAAAATTGAATTTTATTTCAAATAACTCCAACAGCTTACAGTTTGTAATTGAACATCTTGTGATTACTTTCTGTAAGTTTTTTAAAAATCTGCGGTGTGGTTTATGAGCTATTTGCTGCTATTTGCTACAAAGCACAAGGGAAAATGTCACGGTCAACGGCCCTGCTGACCCACCTCCTATTGGCCCTGCCTTCACACTCCCTCCCTCCTGTTATTGTTTTCAGCCCCTTTTGTCATAGTTTATCTTCCCCTGCTTTGTAATGCCTATCACCCATCCTCCAGCTCAAGCCTGCTCTCTGCACTCCATGGCACGCCTCCCAGCAATCAGCAATGATTCCACTCACCTGTTCAGCCAGCTAGTTCACCTGCTCTGCACCCTTTAAAAGCTGCATTCTCACTCTCCACCGGTTCTGAATTATTATACCTCCCACGGTCCCTGATAGGGAAGCCTTTAATCATAGAATCTTGTTCATGCCTTGCAATCTTGCTTTGACCATGAACCTCTGCCTGTTTTTGACTCCTCGCCTTGCCCCATTTGGATTTATCTGCACTTCTGCCATGCAAACGACCCTGACTGCTTTTTACTTTCCCTCTGGATTTCACCTGCCACACACAGACTGAGAAGGTTAGTGACTTTTACTATATTCACATTATCCCCTCATCCTCACCAAGTCATTAACCTCTCTGTCTTTCAAGTTTGGACTCCCACCTTGGACCCTGACTCCAGCAACCAGCAGCAAATATAATAAAAACTGTTCTTGTTTTTTGCACTCCTGTGTCTGGCTGTCTTTGAATCCAAAAACCCATTTGTGACAGAAAATCAACGAAGCTAGCCGCGACACATTGACGTCTATAAAAAAATTGAATTTTATTTCAAATAACTCCAACAGCTTACAGTTTGTAAATGAACATCTTGTGATTACGTTCTGTAAGTCTGAAAAAAAAATCTGTGGTGTGGTTTATGAGCTATTTGCTGCTATTTGCAAAACGTACAAGGAAAAACAATTAAGCTAATGCTAACCACTAGATCCACACCTACGAAGCTAAAACAGCTAATTTTATCTCAAACATCTCATACAGCTAACAGTTTGTAAATGTCCACCCAGTATTACTTTCTGTAAGTTTAAAAAAATCTGTCCTGTGTTTCAGTAGTTCATACCTCCAGGGCAGGAGGCCGGGCTGCGACAAAGTGAATACGAAACAGAGGAGGCTGCCGGTCGGACACATGAGTTGGAAACGGTCGGTGGACACTCTCGAAGAAGTGTCATACCTCCAGAGCAGGAGGCCGGGCTGCGACAGAGTCAAACCGACCAGAGGAGGCTCTCGTCGGACACATGAGGTGGGAACGGTCAGTGTACCCTAGCGGACAAAAGTGGTACTCCACCCCTAGCTGCCGAAAGTGGTACTGCACCATTTTTGGCCAAAATGAAAAACGTTCATTTCTGAGCCAAAAAATGGGTCTAAAAACATGGGGGGAAATCCATAAACAAGTCTCACCTCTCTATTAATCCCAGGGCATGCGAATTAGGCAAAAAACTGCGACCTATAGTCTGGAAATTACAGTAATAAGATTGTTTTCTTCATGTGCTGCCTTTCTTTTTTTTTTTTTATTGTTTAAGTAAATTGTTTTGTATTTTATTATTATAAAACGAATGAATAAACTAAAAATAAAAAATAAAATCTAAAATCTAAATCAAAAAGAAAAAACATTGAATGAAAAGGGTGCAGAAAGAGGAAAAATATCTTATATCTGCCCCTTATTAAAAAAAATATAAAATAACTAAACAAACAAAAAACTATGCTTGAAAAATCTCCAAATTGAAAATTAAAAAATACTGGATTTCCTTCACTTAGCACCATACTTTCCCAACAACTTCCAATTTAGGGTAATCATCTTTTCAAACATATAGATTGTTATAGAATTTTTATGGCGATATCAAATCAATTCCACAATCCTGTTCCCTGAATTACAATGCAGCATTCCTTCAGACTAGTTCTAAATGGACATTTTACAAACATAGGAATATTGTCTGTACACTGTGAGCAAATATTAGATGATGCAAAACCCATCCTGACCATATGTTGACCTGTGTAATGTACT
>JBBPBX010019761.1:29354-44121 GCA_038048925.1 Garcialebias charrua | reverse complement strand
ATTTTTTGTGCGATTCGTGCCAATAAAGATTTTTGGCCTTTAAAGGAACTGTATGTAACTTTTCTAACAATATATTTTTAACATATTTCTTCACTCTGTCACTACCTCCTGACATACTGATTTTAGACAAGTAATCTCTGAAAAAAACTATTGTCCCCTTGCTTCTCTAAAAGCATTTCTAAAAAGCCACAGTGACACGCCGTTAACCAGCCAATAAAAACAGAGCTTGAATTTGAATTTCAGCAGAGCAAGGGTAACAGAGCCATATATGGCTCTGAGGGGGAGGGACCAGAAACGTGTCTCTGTTCAAAATTTTCCTAAGTTCCAGCGTGTTCCAGAAATTACATACTGAACCTTTAAAGATCGTCTCACTCTAAACCTGGTTTTCAAAAATACCGCGTCAGGGCAAAAACACGTTTCCATGTGGACGAGAGGTTGAAATGATGATGTTTTTAAACCAAGTGGTTTAAAACATTACACTCTCTGGAAAATGGTCGACTGGGTTGTTGGTTAAAAAACAACCGGGTCTGGACAGACGACTTACAGGGAACCACAGACTGAACTCCCCTGGTTCCCGCTCCGGGTCGTCTCTTCACATTTCGTCACCAGAACCGTTCGCTCACTCGGCCTTCTGGGTTTCACGCCACGTGCTTCGCCAGCTGCTCGGACTCAGCTGACCCAACCGGTTGACCCAACACAAACCCGGCGCTCCAGATGTCGTCGCAGCAGAACCAGAGACGACACGAGGAGTTCTGGACCTGCGGTCGTACAGAGTTGGACTCAGTTCTTTCTGTTGGGCTGAAAAATGAATCGTTGGATTAGAAGATGTGAAAAGCTGCTCAAGACTAGAAGCTCCACCGTCTGACAGTTTTAGAGCTTCAGGACTAGATCAATCAGATCTGGACTTCACCAGGTTCTATAAAAACAACAACAGATGTTGTTTAGTAAACAAAAACAAAATGCTGTGGGCTGCTTCCACAGGAGCAGAGAGGAGCTGCTGATGAGCTGATCCTCCTCAGAGCAGGTGAGTTAAAGGAAACCACATATAGGTCTTTAACATTTTTATGTTATGTCTGTGTGCTATCTTGACAATATTAATTCATTTTAATACACAAAATAATTCTTAGATAATCAATTATACCCTTTTTAATTCTGCCATTTTTAACTTTCGTTTTGAACGACCGGTTTCTGATACTGAGTTCTGAAGTCCACGCCCTTCAAAGATCTGTTTACGCCCTCTGTAACAGCCAGTATCTGTAATGTGTTGTTGTTTTAAAATTAGCTCTTTTTTATTACTCATTTGACTTACTGTTAGTGCTAGCTTAAGATAACTTACCGAAACCCGTCTGAGCGCGCCGCAATTTGCTGCTCCTTTTAGCATGAGACCACCCGAATCCGATGCTAATGTTAGCTTGTTCCTCTTCCGGTGTTCGCCAGCTCCGCTCGTTGCACGCGGCGATTTTGGGAGTTATCGCTGTTCCAGTCAAGACAACACAAAGTTCACCAAGTGTCTCCCGTAAATTAATCCGTAAGGAGAAGGTCCTCGCTGCTGCGAGGCTGCTGCGAGGCTGTACAGTTGAAGCTCCGCTCCATCCGCCAGAAGAGGGTCCCGTTGCCGCCGGTCCCTACGCCGGGGGTCTGCTCGTTTAATTTTTGCCGGCTGCGCGTTGGGAGCGATCGCAAATACACTAAAAATTGAACTAAAACATAAAAATAACAATTATACTTTATTTATAAAGCCATTTAAAAAAAACAGCTGCAACAAAGTGCTGTACACATGAAATTAAGAACATATAAACAAAAGATGAGATGAAATCATGAAAAACAACAGTCATGTGTTTAATACAGAAGTGGGTTGAGCCCAGAGCCATATATATAGAGAGTTCCGACACGCTTTGATCTCGCCGACAGGCGGTCAATCGTTCCAAACAACGGCTATGGAAACCTTGTGGAGCTGCGCCCTCTGGCGGCGACGGAGCGCTACTGCAGGCAGCTTCAGACTGTAACCAGAGCCATGGAACAAATCGCCCCCTCCATGACCCACGTGACTTCCGCATTCCATTCTTACAATGGAACTCTATGGGAGTGTCGCAACTCTCACTTTATATGGCTCTGGGTTGAGCCTAACCAGGGGTTGCTAGGTGAGGGGCTGGACTCAGGTTTGAGGTGGTTGGCAACGAACCGTTTTTATCACAGACAAATAAATCTACTTAGAGTAAATAAACCACTGGGTGCATTTCTTTGGCCTTAGGACTGTTTTTATATGAAGTACATACCCAAAGTTGAGTAAAAAAAAACATTAAAAAGTGAATTTTGCATGTGTGGTCCTAGCCTGGCCCTCGCCTTCCTGCACAGCTACGCTCAATTCTCATTTCCCTTCACTGCACAGTCTGGGACTTCTCCCATTAACAACGATTTCTCCGGTAGATTTTTGTTCGGACCAATCAGAGAACAGAAGGGGCGGAGTTTTTGGCCCCTAACCCACGCCCCCACCTGTCCCAGCGCAGCCAGCAGCGAGCATTCGCATGTTCTCATTCAAAGCGATGCAAAGCGATGCAGGACTGTTTTATATGTGACACAAATTTATTAATTTCCCCTTCTTAATCCCTTATCTGGAGTTTTCTTTTGTTTTTTTTCCCAAAAGTCAAGTAATCGCTCCCTCCTCCCTCCTCCTTCTCCACCCTCCGTTGAGTGAAATGAACAAGGAGGAAATGGCTGAGGTTGTCACGAGAATTAAACTCGGGTTTTACGTTGCTGACCGAGTCCCATCAGATTTTCTGGTCTTTTGGTGAGCTGGACCAGCGATCCATGGTTTTATTTTATTTTATTAAAATGTTTTATTAACATATAAACACAGAATTTGCGCAGCGAGAGAAAAGCTGCAGGAGGCGGAGCAGTTGTCAGTCAAGTTCACCAGAGCACGGGGGGTGGCTCTGAGGGGAGGGAGCAGAATGCTTTCCCTGTTCAAAATATCCAATGGTTTTGTTCCTCAGCAGAGGCCAACGCCTCCAGCAAGAATCGTTTTAAAATGGAGAAAGTCCAGACCCTTGTCTGAAGCGAAGTGAAGGACAGGGTCTGGTTTTAACCAGGCTAGTGTGGTCCCCTTTAACACAACGTCAAAGTGGAAAGACAACAGCAATTACCTCAGAGAAGCGCTGTCAATCTGTGAAAGGTCAAAGGTCATTTCCAAACAATCTAGAGTCCATCGTTCTACAGGGAAACTTTATTCAGTGCGCTGATTCACCCTGAAGGTCAGACTGTGCAGTGAGCACCGTCTCAGATTACAAGCTTCAGTCAGCAGGTCAAAGGTCATGATCTCTGCACTCTAAAAACGACATGGCAGCTCAGTTTAGGTTCATCTGAAGGAAGCACCAGACTTCTGGACCAGAACCTGACCAGAGGACAGGTGTTTACCCAGAATGCACTGCAGCAGACAGCTCCTCCCAGCTGTCAGCACGGAGGTGGAGGCTGATGATTTGGGCTCCTATCAGCCACTGAGTGGACCAGAACTCTGGAGACCAAAGGGTTCTGGAGTCCAAAAGATGAAGTTTGGACCAAACAGGGTCAAACAGAAGAACCATGATCCAGAACACAGCAGCTGATCTACAACAGAACGGGTCAGAACAGAACCACGGTGCTGCAAGGGTCCAATCAGAGTCCAGAACCTCAACGATGGAAAGAAGAACGGGCCAGAACTCCAGAACCAGGAGAGAGACTGGACCAGAAAACTCCACAAACTCCACGTCTGACAAACAGCAAAATACTGACGGGGTTAATGAGCGGTTGCCATGGAAACACAAAGCCAAACGTGTGAGCTGGTGTTAGTTAAACATGTGGGCGGAGCCAATCAGTGATTGATCTTCATGTTCAAACAGAAGCTGCTGCAGCGGCTAATGGAGCTCGTTATTTATTCTGCTGAGGAACTTCTTGCAGTAATTAAACCTCTGTGTGATTTTCATTAAAGAGTTTGGATCCGGGCCGAGGTTCTGGCCCGTGGGTTCAGGTTCTGGAGGTTCTGGCCCGTGGGTTCAGGTTCTGGAGTGGAAGCATTAATCCTGTTGCTGTGTTTGAACTCCGGCTCTGACCCAGCAGGAGACGTCATCAGCGCCGCCGCGCAATTAAAAGAAGGAGCGCCGTTAAATCCGGTTAATCCTCCTCTGTCCGAACGGGTCGTTAGCACGACCGCAGCGTTCGGCTCCGGGCTGAACCGGTTCTGTCGGCTGCTTCTGAACACGGAGGTTAAGCAGCCGAAGGAACACTGAGGTCACACAGCCGAAGGGACCTGCCAGGCACCGCTCATTAACGTCTCCATTAAGGAAAGAAGCTCCGGCTGATCCCGTTTTATAGAACCTCAGAGGACCTGAAAACAGCTAAAGCTGGAAGATAAAAGCAGCTAAAACTGGAAGGTAAAAACAGCTAAAGCTGGAAGGTAAAAACAGCTTAAGCTGGAAGGCAAAATCAGCTAAAGCTGGGGGCTAAAAGCAGCTAAAGATGGAAGGTAACAGCAGCTAAAGATGGAGGGTAAAATCAGCTAAAGCTGGACGGTAAAAACAGCTAAAGCTGGAAGGTAAAAACAGCTAAAGCTGGAAGGTAAAAGTAGCTAAATCTGGAAGGTAATAAAGGCTAAAGATGGAAGGTAAAAACAGCTAAAGCTGGAAGGTAAAAGTAGCTAAAGCTGGAAGGTAATAAAGGCTAAAGCTGGAAGGTAAAAACAGCTAAAGCTGGAAGGTAAAAGCAGCTAAAGCTGGAAGGTAATAAAGGCTAAAGATGGAAGGTAAAAGCAGCCGAATCTGGAAGGTAAAAAAGGCTAAAGATGGAAGATAAAAACAGCTAAAGCTGGAAGGTAAAAGTAGCTAAATCTGGAAGGTAATAAAGGCTAAAGATGGAAGGTAAAAACAGCTCAAGCTGCAAGGTAAAAGTAGCTAAATCTGGAAGGTAATAAAGGCTAAATATGGAAGGTAAAAACAGCTAAAGCTGGAAGGTAAAAGTAGCTAAATCTGGAAGGTAATAAAGGCTAAAGATGGAAGGTAAAAACAGCTAAAGCTGGAAGGTAAAAGTAGCTAAATCTGGAAGGTAATAAAGGCTAAAGATGGAAGGTAAAAACAGCTAAAGCTGGAAGGTAAAAGTAGCTAAATCTGGAAGGTAATAAAGGCTAAAGATGGAAGGTAAAAAAGCTAAAACTGGAAGGTAAAAGTAGCTAAATCTGGAAGGTAATAAAGGCTAAAGATGGAAGGTAAAAACAGCTAAAGCTGGAAGGTAAAAGTAGCTAAATCTGGAAGGTAATAAAGGCTAAAGATGGAAGGTAAAAACAGCTAAAGCTGGAAGGTAAAAGTAGCTAAATCTGGAAGGTAATAAAGGCTAAAGATGGAAGGTAAAAACAGCTAAAGCTGGAAGGTAAAAGTAGCTAAATCTGGAAGGTAATAAAGGCTAAAGATGGAAGGTAAAAACAGCTAAAGCTGGAAGGTAAAAGTAGCTAAATCTGGAAGGTAATAAAGGCTAAAGATGGAAGGTAAAAACAGCTAAAGCTGGAAGGTAAAAGTAGCTAAATCTGGAAGGTAATAAAGGCTAAAGATGGAAGGTAAAAACAGCTAAAGCTGGAAGGTAAAAGTAGCTAAATCTGGAAGGTAATAAAGGCTAAAGATGGAAGGTAAAAACAGCTAAAGCTGGAAGGTAAAAGTAGCTAAATCTGGAAGGTAATAAAGGCTAAAGATGGAAGGTAAAAACAGCTAAAGCTGGAAGGTAAAAGTAGCTAAATCTGGAAGGTAATAAAGGCTAAAGATGGAAGGTAAAAACAGCTAAAGCTGGAAGGTAAAAGTAGCTAAATCTGGAAGGTAATAAAGGCTAAAGATGGAAGGTAAAAGTAGCTAAATCTGGAAGGTAATAAAGGCTAAAGATGGAAGGTAAAAACAGCTAAATCTGGAATGTAAAAGTAGCTAAATCTGGAAGGTAATAAAGGCTAAAGATGGAAGGTAAAAGTAGCTAAATCTGGAAGGTAATAAAGGCTAAAGATGGAAGGAAAAAACAGCTAAAGCTGGAAGGTAAAAGTAGCTAAATCTGGAAGGTAATAAAGGCTAAAGATGGAAGGAAAAAACAGCTAAAGCTGGAAGGTAAAAGTAGCTAAATCTGGAAGGTAATAAAGGCTAAAGATGGAAGGTAAAAGTAGCTAAATCTGGAAGGTAATAAAGGCTAAAGATGGAAGGTAAAAACAGCTAAAGCTGGAAGGTAAAAGTAGCTAAATCTGGAAGGTAATAAAGGCTAAAGATGGAAGGTAAAAACAGCTAAAGCTGGAAGGTAAAAGTAGCTAAATCTGGAAGGTAATAAAGGCTAAAGATGGAAGGTAAAAACAGCTAAAGCTGGAAGGTAAAAGTAGCTAAATCTGGAAGGTAATAAAGGCTAAAGATGGAAGGTAAAAACAGCTAAAGCTGGAAGGTAAAAGTAGCTAAATCTGGAAGGTAATAAAGGCTAAAGATGGAAGGTAAAAACAGCTAAAGCTGGAAGGTAAAAGTAGCTAAATCTGGAAGGTAATAAAGGCTAAAGATGGAAGGTAAAAACAGCTAAAGCTGGAAGGTAAAAGTAGCTAAATCTGGAAGGTAATAAAGGCTAAAGATGGAAGGTAAAAACAGCTAAAGCTGGAAGGTAAAAGTAGCTAAATCTGGAAGGTAATAAAGGCTAAAGATGGAAGGTAAAAACAGCTAAAGCTGGAAGGTAAAAGTAGCTAAATCTGGAAGGTAATAAAGGCTAAAGATGGAAGGTAAAAACAGCTAAAGCTGGAAGGTAAAAGTAGCTAAATCTGGAAGGTAATAAAGGCTAAAGATGGAAGGTAAAAACAGCTAAAGCTGGAAGGTAAAAGTAGCTAAATCTGGAAGGTAATAAAGGCTAAAGATGGAAGGTAAAAACAGCTAAAGCTGGAAGGTAAAAGTAGCTAAATCTGGAAGGTAATAAAGGCTAAAGATGGAAGGTAAAAACAGCTAAAGCTGCAAGGTAAAAGTAGCTAAATCTGGAAGGTAATAAAGGCTAAAGATAGAAGGTAAAAACAGCTAAAACACAAAGAAGAATTTATTTCCCACTTTTAATGAGGCGTTTGTTTTGTTGACGAGGAAATTAATAAAAACACTTAAATCATTTTCAATAGTAGCATTGTCAGAAAAATGGTTAAATGATGGAAATTCACACACTGCTTATATTGAAGGGTACAAATAGTATCACATGCATAGAAAAAATAAAAAAGGTGGAGGAGTGGCTCCGTTTGTAAAAAATTAAATTAAATGTACAGTAGATTAAATAGTGAAATGTCTATGACCGTAGATAATTTAATGGAAATGATAACAATAGAAATAATAAATATGAAAAACAGAAATATAATAAGTTGTGTATATAGATCACCTGGAACAAGAATAAAATTGATCACATATAAAATGTTGGAAGTTTTGGTTAATAGTTGTAACAAAAAAGTTTTTTTGTGCAGAGATTTCAACATTGACCTGGGAAATGACGTCAGCGCTTTCATGGATTCATTGTGCACTTTGAGTTTTTTTCTCTTGATATCTAATCCAACAAGAATCACATCACACAGTGCTATAATAATTGATAACATTTTCATTAATATTATAGATGGTGATGTGATAAGTGGTATCTTGATGAATGATCTGAGTGATCATTTACCAATTTGCACGTGTTACAAAAATGATGAAATTCCTATAAAAAAATTATAAAACAGAAAAAAATAAACTTACATTTTTTTTAGACAAATTCAAAGATGACTTAGATAAACAAAATTGGGATGATGTGTATGTAGATGATGTGACTCTGTCTTGTGAAAAATTTATGAATGTTCTGAAGTTTTGTATTTAAAAAAATTGTGTGAAAAAAATTAACATAAGGAAAAATACCATTGATCAACCATGGATGACTAATGGACTGAGAAATGCATGTAAAAAAAGGAACTATCTGTACTCTTGTTTTTTTTTTAAATCTAGATCATTTGATGCAGAAAACAAATGGTGTATAAAGAGTACAAAAATAAGTTAACACATATCATAAGAAAACATAAAAGAGATTATTATAGTGAATTGTTACATAAATGTGGTGGTGATATGAGGGCAACATGGCGAGTAATGAATAGTGTTATTAAAAAAATAAGGTTAGTGTGGGTCTTTCTCAACATTATGCGGTAAATAACAAGGAAATCTATGATGAACTTGAAATTATGAATGGATTTAATAATTACTTTGTAAATGTTGGATCTAATCTTTCGGCTTCAGTACCAAAAGTGGAGAAAAATGTAAATTATTTGATTGAAAATTGTGTGAACAGTATGTTTCTAAAGGGAACTGATAAAGATGAATTAATGTATGTAGTTAAAAAATGTACTGACAAAAAATCTAAAGACTGTGAAGAAATGGATATGATGGTGGTAAAGGAAATAATGAGTCATGCTATCGAACCATTTACATATGTAATTTGTCTTTTGCAACTGGAGTGTTTCCCAATAGAATGAAAATAGCAAAAGTGGTTCCTTTATTTAAAAATGGTGATAAATGTGTATTTAATAATTATAGACCTATATCCTTGTTGCCACAATTTAAAAAACATTCTAGAAAAATTATTTGTGACCAGACGTGACCAATTTTTGGATAAAAATAATCTTCTAAGTAACAGTCAATATGGATTTAGATCAAACAATTCAACATCCATGGCTCTTATGGAGTTGATGGAACAAGTTACCACTGCAGTGGATCAGAAACAACATTGCATAAGTATATTTGTTTGTCAAAAAAAAGCATTTGACACCATTGATCATTCCATTTTACTTGATAATTTAAAAAAAAATATGGTATTAGAGGACCTGCATTGCAGTGGATATTTAGTTATCTGAAAGACAGAAAGCAGTTCGTTCAAATAGACAATGTAAGATCTACTTTAAAAAAATGTTTTAACTGGAGTACCACAAGGCTCTGTACTTGGAACAAGTTATTTATTTTATATGTGAATGATGGTGTCCGATGTCCTTAAATGTGTTCTTTTTGCTGATGACACTACCGGTACTTTCTTTTGTGTGGGCAAAGACTTGGAAGAAATGTTTGAGTTGATAAATATTGAATTCGTTAAAATACATTATTGGTTTGAATTAAATAAGTTGTCATTAAATCTGGAAAAAACAATTATATGATTTTTAGTAAGAAAAAGATAACTGTTGATGTTCTTTTAAGAGTGATGGTTCTAAAATATGTAGGGTAAAGGAGGTGAAGTTTTTGGGTGTAATTATTGATGATAGGTTGTCATGGAAACAACACATAAATTTTGTAAAAACTAAAATATCTAGATCTATTGCAGTGCTGTATAGAGTTAGAGATCTATTAAATGACAAAGCAATGTATTTGTTGTACAATACAATAATAATCCCGCATTTAATTGATTGTGTTGAGGTTTGGGGTACAGCATGCAAAACTGTAAACCTATTTTTATTTTACAGAAAAGAGCTATAAGAATTATTACAAGAAAACATTACTACCATCCATCAAATGTTTTGTTTTGCAAATTGAAATTACTGAAATTTTATGATTTGGTTGACTATAATATTCTTTTAATATTGTACAAAGCTCAGAACTTCACATTACCATCAAATATCCAAACGTTTTTTGTAAAAAGAAAAAGTACTTACAATCTTAAGGGTACAGATATTTTTGTTATGCCACAGCATAGAACTAGTTTAAAGAGTAGGTCTACTTTAATTTATGGAATAGGTCTATGGAATGGTTTAGAAAATGATATTAAAGTTGTAAAATCAACGTCTTTGTTTAAAAAAATGAATAAAATTAGGTTTCTGGAAAAATATATATAAATTGCTTTGCTTCGATATTTAATGTATGGTAAAGTATGATAAGTTATCTATTGTGTAATGTTTTTTGTGGATTACTGTTGTTTAAATTTATTGTTTGAATTAATTTTGTTAAAGAAGGGGCAGACATAATAAGATTTTATCTTCTTATGCTTCCTTTCATTTCATGTACTATTAGTTTATTTATTTAGTTATGTGTAAATAGTTTTTTTGTGTTCTTTTAAATTTGAAATGGATAAAAATAATACAGTAATAATAATAATAATAAAAAATAAATAAAAGCCCTGAAGAAGAAACGCCTGACGTGTTCGGAGGTCTCAGGTGGGACCTCAGGTCACAGGTTTGGTTTGACTCTCAGCTACTACCACCTTTTAGTGCCACATCTGGAAACCTGACTGAAGGTCTGCTGAAGTTGACTAGCCCTTCTTCTGTGTACTTTCAGCTGTTTTAACCATTTGTATAACAAAACCTTCGTCTCATTTGGGACATTACGACCGTCACAAAGTTTGAACTGTTTAACTGTTTCTATTTTTCTTCTCATTGAAACAGCTGAAGACTTTTGATGCAAACGTCTGAAAGACCTTCGTGTTCATGAATTGGACTTCAGAGAACTACTACACTTTGAGCTATAAGCTATTGTGCCAATTTTGATTTTAGCTACTATTACACTAAGTATATACTGTACAGTACTTTTGTTGGATGTACGTTTTAGCCTTTAGCTACTATTCTGTCCAATTTAACAATTAGTTTAGCTAATTTTAAGTTTTAGCTACTGTTCTAATTTTTGCTTTTATCAATTTTGTTGTTTAGTTTGCAATTGTTTAGTTAATTCCAGATTTTAGCTACTGTTCTGCCCATTTTAGCCTTTAGCTACCATTCTACTAATTTTAGCTGTACATTTTTTTTAGCTGGTTATAGAATTTAACTACTGTTCAATTGAATATACTTTTTAGGTGTTTATCTGGTTTTAGCTTTTAGCTACTGTTCTGGTCAATTTTGTTTTTTATGTTTTTAGCTGGTTTTAGTGTTTAGCTACTGTTATGGTAATGTTAGCTATTGGGTATAGCTAGTTTTAGCATTAAGACCAGCTGATTTGTATTGGATCGTTTTATTTATGATCTGCAATGTTTTTATGTTTTTCCTGTTGTACTTCATTGTCTGTGTTGCCTGTTGCGTGTTTGTTTGTCCAGCACTTTGCGTGGACTTGTTCCTGTTTAAAGTGCTTTATAAATAAAATGGTATGGTATGGTATGGTATGGTTCTACTAATTTTAGCTTTAAGATGTGTAGCTGCATTTAGCATTTAGCTATTCTGGTAAATGTTTGTTTTGTTCTGTTAATTTAATTTCAGCCTCAGTGAACTCCAGTTAAATCTTTCTGAATCCCACCCCCCCAGTCTGTTCAGTTGAGTTGTTCTGGACTTTTGTCTGGAGCATTAAACGTGGACATTATTTAAAACATGAAGGTTTATGTCGTGGACGCAGAACCAACGATCCAGTTCTGTTTATAAAAGTCGTGTTTGGGGAGACTTCAAAGCGTCTGCGCCTCGTCGTCCTCACCTCGTTAGCTTTTAGTAAGTGGAATAACGTCCTCTCCGTCTCGTTCCCTTTTATGAACCAGGACACGTTTCAGCTGCGAGTTACGCCCCGGCGTCGTCACGGCGACTACAACACCTTCAACATGTCCTGATTGGGTCGTTGACCCGTGTCCTAATTTGTCCGTTTGTCCGCTGCGAAGGTTGTGGCGGAGGCAGCAGGACTCGGCTTTATTATCAGCTCCTCTGTAAGAACATCAGCCGAAGACTCGCTGGCGGAGATAACGAGCCGGATAATTGAAGCTCATCAGCAGCCGAGGGAATCGGCTCATTAAGCTGTCAGGTCGCTCCGAGGAGCTCGGGTTTGAACGTTTCCATCTGTAGGATGTTTTTACAGAAATGAAAACGTTAAATGTGAAAAACGAAAACATCTGAGTTATAAGAACAAACCTTCGGCTGTTGTAAGAACGACGACTTGGCTTTTTACTGTTTCTCTGGCTTTCTGTACATTTTCAGCTTCCAAATCATCCGACAGACTTTATGTTACTTAAGCAAAATCTTTAGCTCGTTCAGCTAAAAGCTGCCGGGACCTTTTCAAAATATTTATGCACTGCTGGTCAGTATCTGCTGAAGGTGCCTTGCTCAAGGTGCAAACAATGAGGGGAGCGTTCCTTTTCTGGTGCAGGCCCAACAGCCTCCTCTTCCCTATGAGCTGCGTGCCATTTCTGATCTGGTTCTGTTCAAAGCAAAATTGAAGACTTGTTTATTTAAAAGGCTTTGATGTTTAACTTTTAGCATTTTTTTTATTTTTTTACCTCCTTTACCTCCTTTTATTGTGGCTGTAGTTTTAATTTGCACTCGTTTTTTGTGACCGGTTTTTATTCGTTTTATCTTGTAAAGCACTTTGCTCAATGCAAGGCGATGTTGGAAGGCGCTATATAAATTATGTTTATTATTATTAGTAATACTATTTAAAAAAAATATGGGTAAAGATATAGAACGGATGTTGGAGTTGATGAAGACAGAATGTGTAAAAAATACAAACTCGATTTAAACTTAATAAATTATCATTAAATCTAAACTAATTACATGATATTCAGTAATAAAAAGAAAACTGTTGATGTTCCATTCAAAATTGAGGGTGTTGAGATTTGTAGAGTAAGTGAGGTGAAGTTTTTGGGTGTTATCATTGATGACAAACTGACATGGAAACATCACATAAATTATGTAAGAATAAAAATAGATAAATCTATTGCAGTACTGTACAAAGTCAGAGACTTATTGAATGATTTGCTCAAGACTCATCTGTATTCCTTGGCATTTGATCCACGCAGAGTCTGAGAACAAATTTTGAGCTGATTTTATTGTTGTTGTGTTGTATTTACTGTTAACTTTATTATGTTTGAGTGGCACTATGCATTTTACTCTTTTATTTTTTATTTTTTTTTTACTGTAAAGCACTTTGGTCAGCTTCTGTTGTTTTTATGTGCTTTATAAATAAATTGACATTGAATGATAAAGCTCTGTATTTGTTGTATAACACAATCATTGTTCCACACTTAATCTATTGTATTGATGTTTGGGGGAAAGCGTGTAAAACAATCACAAAGCCTATTTTTGTATTACAGAAAAGAGCTGTAAGAATTATCACTAGAAAACATTACCGTCATCCATCCAGTACATTATTTTATCAACTGAAATTATTGAAGTTCCATGATTTGGTAGATTATAATATTTTATCAGTTATGTATAGGGCTCAGAATAACGCATTACCTTTAAATATCCAAATGCATTTTGTTAAAAGACAAAGTTGTTATAATCTTAAGGGGACAGAGATGTTTGTAAAACCAAAATTCAGAACTAGTTTGAAGGGACGTTCTACCTCAATCCAGGGAATTAGATTATGGAATGGCTTGGAGAATGTTAAAAATGCCAAGTCAATGTTTACATTTAAGAAAATGATCAAAACTGAATTGTTAAAAAAATATATGAAGTAGTTTAATGTGTATTGTATTAGAGTTAGAAAATGTTGAAAGAGTTATTCTTTTGTTCTGTTACTTGAAGATTATTATTGTTTGAACTGATTGAAAAAAGGTGCAGATATAATAAGATTTTTTTTTCTTCTTTCTGCTACCTTTCATTTTATATTCTTATTCTTTATGGGATTGTTTTGCATTGTATTTTAAAATGAATAAAATTTATAAAAAAATAATAAAAAAATGCAGCAGCCCGATTTTTAACCAGTACAGGCAAAAGAGAGCACATTACACCAGTCTTGGCCTCCCTGCACTGGCTCCCGGTTCATCTCCGAATCCAGTTCAAAATTCTCCTGTACGTCTACAAATCACTGAACATTCTCGCTCCCCACCCATCTCTCTGATTTGATACACCCCAGTGGTGTAGTCTACATTTTTGTAGTGGGTATACTGCAGTTAGTTTTACGTTCGGCGTTGGACACCATTGAAGCCACTGATCGTGATGTCCAACGTAAAACTAACTTTAGCGCAGTCGGTCCGTATAATGTGCTTAGAAACAAAAGTAAACTGGTTGGTACAATGTAATCAATTTATTTCGATTTTTAAACATATTGAACATTTCCAAATTCCAAAAGATAATGTACATGTATACCAATAGATTGTTACGGAAGTGTTTAACTGCCATTTACCATATCAATGATGCATGCCTAATGATATGTTCATTCATTCATTCAACCTTTATTTAAATAGATGAGTCACATTGAGCCTCAAAGACTCATTTACAAGTGAGACCTGTTTGGACAGACAATAAAAGTGGTTATCTCTTCTCTCCTCTTCAGGCAGCCAATTAATTTTGTCTAGTGCTAATTCCTCATGAGTGCCATGTAGTGGCAGCTCAGTGGGAGGATCCATAAGGATTTAACGTGTTTATTAAAAGTTTGACTGCAGGTCGATCTGAGACTTCTTCTGGCAGCCTCCTTCCTATCTGTCTGCAGGACAATGCACAGCATGTGTTTGTGTCTGTTTATTCTCACGGTTGGAATTCCTCTGGGCTGCAGCTTGGCAAGTGATTTTCAATAACTGTGACATGTTGGGTGGTTTAAAATGAAACAAGCAGTCACAGGTGGACGGGTAATGAAGGCATTGCCTTCTGAAATTTATCCCACTATTGATGATTTATGTTTATGTTTATGTTTGTTTATTAAATGTGTTCATTTTTTTACAAAAGAAACACAATACAAGACAATCCCATTAATGATACGTACACAATGTAAAAAAAAAGAAAGGTAGCAGAAAGAAGAATAAATCTTATTATATCTGCCCCTTTTTTCAAACAATCAGATTAAACAATAATAATCTTTCACCAGCAGTACAAAATGACTAACTCTTTCTAATTTTCTAATACTAATACATATAATAA
>JBBPBX010019761.1:18685-29115 GCA_038048925.1 Garcialebias charrua | reverse complement strand
AACAAAAGTAAACTGGTTGGTACAATGTAATCAATTTATTTCGATTTTTAAACATATTGAACATTTCCAAATTCCAAAAGATAATGTACATGTATACCAATAGATTGTTACGGAAGTGTTTAACTGCCATTTACCATATCAATGATGCATGCCTAATGATATGTTCATTCATTCATTCAACCTTTATTTAAATAGATGAGTCACATTGAGCCTCAAAGACTCATTTACAAGTGAGACCTGTTTGGACAGACAATAAAAGTGGTGAAAAATGAGACAGGGTTTGGATATGATACATATGTAATATATCATTGGGAACTTTTTAGTGGGTATACTGAAATTCTCAAGATTTTCTAGTGGGTATACTGAAATTCTCAAGATTTTCTAGTGGGTATACTGAAATTCTCAAGATTTTCTAGTGGGTATACTCCGTATACCCGCGTATCACGTAGACTACACCACTGATACACCCGTATGTCCCACCACGTTCTCTGAGGTCAGTCGACCAGTTACTTCTCACAGTTCCAGGAACTCATTTTAAACACGGAGGTGACAGGGCCTTCTCTGTAGCAGGACCAAGACTTTGGAACGAGTTACCTCTGCTCGTCAGACAGGCCCCTCCCTCTCTGTCTTCAAATCGCGTTTAAAGACTCGCTACTGTTGCTTTCAACACCTGATGATCTGTGTTTGAACCTGTCTGTTTCACACAGGTTGGTTGTTATATCTATTATCTGGAACGGTTTTATGTCTATATTCTGTTTTTTAACTTCATTTTGTATGTTGCCTGTTGTTTGTTTGTCTGTACAGCACTTTGGTTGGCCGTGTCGCTGTTTTAAGTGCTCTATAAATAAAATGGTATGGTAAACAGTAAAGTATGGAAAGGGTAACATCATATTGGGGTGTAAACCATAAAGCATAGTGATGGCACAGTCATAATGGGGTGTAAACAGTAAAGCACGGTGGTGGTGCCATCATAGTGAGGTGTAAACAGTAATGCATGGTGATGGTACCATCCTAATTAGGTGTAAACAGTAAAACATGGAGGTGGTACCATCATAATGATGTGTAAACAGTAACAATAAAAAATAACAATAGACTTGGTGCTTCGGGCTGTTCAGGTTGTAAAATAAAGGCTTTGTTGAGATTGGGTCCAAAACATGAGCATGTTTCTGTCGACCCTGAAACATCTCACAGCTTGTTTAATAATAATAATAATAATAATAATATTAACTTTTATTTATAACGCACTTTACATACAACAGATCGCAAAGTGATACAGTGTATGAACATTAAATAAAATCAAGATAAAAATCAACCATAAATGCAACCAAGAGGATAGTGCCTCGCAGATGACCGCATCAAAAACTTAAAATTCACAAAATGCAGATAAAATACTCAAATAAAAACTGGGTGCAATAAAAACAAAAGCACAATTAATTACAGGTAGTCCCCGACTTACGAGCGAGTTCCGTTCCTACGACTATCTCGTAAGACGAAATCTCGTACGTCGGAACACAAAACACGTGTTCTCGTAAGTCCGGATTTTCTGTCGTAAGTCGGAAAATTTATGCTAGCGCTACTACGAACACTCGTTTTTCATCACAAATGTTCATACTAGTTCATAAACATGCTCAGAAACTTGTTTCCAAACGGTTAGCTAACACACTTTCATCTAAAAACACATAAAAGTGCTGTATTTTTTGTATGTTCTTTACAAATTTACTGCTCGTTCGCCAGCCCGTAAGTCCGGGACTACCTGTAATTAAAAAACTGGATGAAAAGAAAGGTTTTAAGACCTTTTTTAAAACCTGTCACGGTCTGTTTGTCTTTAATTTTTATTAGTCTAAGTTTGTGTTAGCTGAATATGAAGCTGTGCAGCTTGAACACTCGTTGTCAGATGAGTAGAATTAAATCATTTGTCTCAATCCACACATCTGTGCTGAGCAACAAGGTTCCTGCAGGTCTGGAAGCTCAAACAAATAAAGTCAGGAGAGCTTCAGCTGTAACGACTGAAAAGTTTTTTTGTTTTTTTTATCAAAATACGACACAAATCTGATCTGATTTGAAGAAACCCCGTTCTGTGCTCTGCGATGCACAAACTGCTTGAGAAGCGATAATGTGCTCACACTCAGGAGGGTTTTACAGAAACACACGGCCGCTGCTGCTGCTTCCTGCTCGTCTGCAGAGGCAGTGATGGATGGAAGGCGTCACCATGGCAACAGCTGCCGGGTCACAGAGTCGGCGAGAAGCCGGCGAGCGTCGGGTTTCTGCTCAGAGAGTGCGCAATGACCTTGGTGTCGATGCCAAGAAACGTCTGAGTCAACAAACTGGCACACGCACACACACACACGCACACACGCCTACAGGTGTGACTTTAATCACAGCTGTAACCGATCTGTGACTCAGACACACGAACGCACCGTGAGAGCAGCGCACAAGCTCCGCCCACTGGCAAAGGTCAACGCTTCAAAAATAAAACTGATGATTTTGTTCCATAAACTCCTACAAACTCAAACAGTTCCTCTAAAACTTCATGAAGCAAAACGTGAATTATTACAACAAAATGAACTCCATCTGTTTGTTTAATAATCAACTAATGAAATTACGTTAATTTTAAAACTTTATTTATGTTCATTAAAAAAACTGACGTTTTGATGAACAGATTTGGAGAATTCTGCATCTTTTTAAAAATGTATTCAGTCTTTCAGATGATGATTAAAGAAGCTAAACATTAATGTTTTGTTGTTTGTATGATCACTTCAGTCAGTATAAATAAATTATATTATTAAACGTTTAATGGATGAAGCGGTCAAGTTAAAACTAGAAACTTGTTTTTTGATGTTTCAAACAAACGTGGAGTCAGATTTGATCGTAATGTGACAGAAATGGTTTTTTTTTTCAAACTCTAGGAAATAGGACGAGCCGCGGCAGTTTAAATCCATCATGATGGACAGAATCAAAGAAAATCAACATTCTGCTCAAAGTCTGAGTGAACAAAAGCAAAGAGGATTTTTGAACTGAACTAAACTTTATAAAATCACTTTGGTGGGATTAGATAAATCCCAGATCTTCTAAATAAATAAAACCACTAACATCTGGGATTAGACATCGCTCAGCTGATGGTTTATAGTCAGTAGACTCTGACAATGAGTCCAGTTGGGACTGATGGTCATGTGAGCGGCAAGACGGCCTCTACAGAAACAATTACAGTTCCAGATCTCGACTTGCCGGCTCCAAGGAGGACGGTGGATCAGTAGCTCAGTTGTCCTCTTAGCTGGAGTCTCTGTGGAGTCACAACAGGTCCAGGAGGAAAACCAGGTCCTGTCCCCGGAAAAGCTCTCCAGCTCCTCCTGGAGGATTCCCAAGGTGTCCCCTTCCCCAGACACATACCTTTATTGCCGTATTTTCTGGCATATAAGTCGCACCTTTTTTCCTAATTTGCATGCCCTGCAACTTATAGGGCGAAGTGACATACTGTATTTATGGATTTTTTTCCCATTTATTTAGACCAATTTTTGGCTGAGATATGACCGTTTTTCATTTTGGCAAAAAAATGGTGCAGTACCAGTTTTGTCCGCTAGGGTCCACCAACCGTTCCCATCTCATGTGTCCGATGGAAGCCTCCTCTGGTCGGACACACTCTGTCGCAGCCCGGCCTCCTGCTCTGGAGGTATGAACTACTGTTAGCTCAGTGTTTGTTAGCAAAATAGGTCAAGAACCACACGACAGAATTTGATCAAACTTACAGAAAGTGATCACTGGATGGACATTTACAAACTGTTCAGCTTTACAAGATGTTTGAGATCAAATTCGATGTTTTATAACCGTAGATGGGTTAGCGTTAGCTCCGTGTTTTTCCGGGTACTATTTTACAAAATAGCTCATGAAGCACAAGGCAGATTTTGTTGAAACTTACAGAAAGTAATCACTAGATGGACATTTACAAACTGTTAGCTGTAGGAGACGTTTGAGCTAAAATTCGATTTATTTATAATTTATTTTCACAGAGCGCGCAACCGTTTGGAAGACGTCAAAGCAAACAATGGAAGACGTCAAAGCAAAACAATTTAAATCCAGCAGATTTGACCATTACGTGAATTTATTAAGGAACGGTTAAGCTCAGAAACACTTTTGCTATAATGTCAGCAAACAAATATATATTTTTAAGTGTTTATCTTGCTAAATTTTGAAGAAAATGCTGCGGTCCCACCCGTGCGGGTGCACTGGTGAAACTACTTCTTTAATCCAGCTGATTTGACAATTACGTTTATTTATTAAGGAAAGGTTCAGCTAAGACACATCTTTGCAATAATTTTCAGCAAATGAATAATTGTTTTTACTGTGTTAATCTTGTTAAAGTCCTTCAATGTAGCTCCTGTGGCCGCCATTTACAGCCAATCCATTTTGGGCACAACACCGGCCCACATTTCCATGTTGTCAGCGTTGACGCGTAATAGATGCGACTTATACGGCGGTGCGACATGTTTAAGGATTTTCCAAATTTATTGGACATAATTGGACAATGCGACTTATAGAATGGTGCGACTTATCGGGCGGGAAATACGGTAATCACAAAAATGTGTTTGAACACAACCTGCAGGTCCACATGTTCTTTAGTTTAAAGATTTGTCTCCTGGGAGACGTAACATCAGTTGTGTGTGTTTTAGCTCTTAGAGGAGCTAAAAGCTAACAGAAAATGCTAACACTTCAGCATACAGGATGTTTCCAGTGTTTCAGCAGAACTTGGTTTGCATGTTTGGCTCAAAGACTTCATGTAACTGGGTTTTATCTGTTCTTTAGCTGCCAAATGTTTGAGGTTCTGGCATTTGTTGCACATCCCTGCTGAAACGATACCAGCTGAATGGTTCTGAAGGTCCAAATTTCAAACCCCATGAAGCCTCATTACTGCAGAAGAAGAAGGATCCGCTCAGACCTCTGATCAATAGTTGGAATCGATCAGTGTTTCCTCAGGTGTTGTGATGTGTGGATTATTTAGTTTATGTTCCCTCATCAGAACCGGTTACCTCGTCGTCCCGGTGTCTTGTTCTGTAAAATCCATTTCCCTCTGCGCGTTTAGCTGCTCGTCTTTGATTCTGACAGCGGGACGGCGGCGCTCGCGCCAACACTGACAAACGTCTCAGGGAAACGTGGATGATCCAATTTGTGTGAGTGGGTTACATAATGAGGCGTCTCTGCGTCTTCAAGTGACACTAAAACAGCTGCTTCGGCTGCGCAGTGTCTTCTGCGAGTCTTTAAAAGCAGCAATTAGAGACTTTTAATCACAGCGTTGGACATCCTGACGAGCCCCGCTCTCTTACACAAACCCTTTTGATGTGTGCTCTCTGGGCTCCGAGAAGAAGGAAAACAAGCTTGTTCCCCAAACACTGAAAACACGCAGCATTAAAATTTAAACTAAATCATATAAACATCCAATTGGGGCAGTTCTAATTAAGTCAATTAAGTCATAAAGGTTGAAGCATAAAGACGAAAAGGGTGGATTGCTCTCTTCAGGTCGAGGATGAGGTTCTGCCTCAGGTGGAGGAGTTCAAGTATCTCGGGATTTTGTTCTCAGTGAGGACAGAATGCAGCGTGACATCAACATATGAATCGGTGCAGGTTCAACAGTATTGTGAACTCTGTTCCGGTCCATTGATTTGAAGAGGGAGCTGCGCTGCAAGAAGAAGCTCTCCGTTTACCGGTCTGTCTGCGTTCCCACCATCACCTGCGGTCGTGAACTCTGCGTAGAGACTGAAAGAACGAGATCTTGGAACCAGAAGGTTTAAATGAGTTTCTCTGCAGGGTAGATGGACTCTCCTTTAGCGATCTGGTGAGAAGTTAAGTTCTCCAGGAGAGACTCGGGGTAGAACTGATGCTCCTCAACATCCAGAGGAGACAGCTGAGGAGGTTCAGACATCTGGTAAGGATGGACCCTGGATGCCAGGTGCTCCAGGCATGTCTAATGGAGTGGGATTAACCTTTGATCAATCCAACGGGTGGATGGATGGAAGGTTAAAGCATGAGGATCGCTGGTTTTAATGTACATTGACAGGTTACCATTCAGCAGCTGTTAGCACCACGAAACTTACAGTTTGATCATGGTTTCAATTAACAAGTTCATCCTTCAACATTCAGACCAAAAACAAGTTCATCCTTTTACCTTTGTTCAATACTTTCACCGTAGTGTCATGTCTAACAGTTAGCATGTTAGCAGCCGGGCTACATGTTAGCAGCCGGGCTACATGTTAGCAGCCGGGCTACATGTTAGCAGCCGGGCTACATGTTAGCAGCCTTTCTACATGTTAGCAGCCGGGCTACATGTTAGCAGCCGGGCTACATGTTAGCAGTCGGGCTACATGTTAGCAGTCGGGCTACATGTTAGCAGCCGGGCTACATGTTAGCAGCCGGGCTACATGTTAGCACCCTTTCTACATGTTAGCAGCCTGGCTACATGTTAGCAGCCTGGCTACATGTTAGCAGCCGGGCTACATGTTAGCAGCCGGGCTACATGTTAGCAGCCGGGCTACATGTTAGCAGCCGGGCTACATGTTAGCAGCCTTTCTACATGTTAGCAGCCTTTCTACACGTTAGCAGCCGGGCTACATGTTAGCAGCCGGGCTACATGTTGCAGCCTTTCTACATGTTAGCAGTCTTTCTACATGTTAGCAGCCTTTCTACATGTTAGCAGCCTTTCTACATGTTAGCAGCCTTTCTACATGTTAGCAGCCTTTCTACATGTTAGCAGCCTTTCTACATGTTAGCAGCCTTTCTACATGTTAGCAGCCGGACTACATGTTAGCAGCCTTTCTACATGTTAGCAGGCTTTCTACATGTTAGCAGCCTTTCTACATGTTAGCAACCTTTCCACATGTTAGCAGCCTGGCTACATGTTAGCAGCCGGGCTACATGTTAGCAGCCGGGCTACATGTTAGCAGCCGGGCTACATGTTAGCAGCCGGGCTACATGTTAGCAGCCTGGTTACGTTAACAGTCGGGCTACATGTTAGCAGCCTTTCTACATGTTAGCAGCCTGGCTACATGTTAGCAGCCTTTCTACATGTTAGCAGCCTTTCTACATGTTAGCAGCCTTTCTACATGTTAGCAGCCTTTCTACATGTTAGCAACCTTTCTACATGTTAGCAGCCTTTCTACATGTTAGCAGCCTGGCTACATGTTAGCAGCCAGGCTACATGTTAGCATTCAGGCTACATGTTGGCAGCCAGGCTACACGTTAGCAGCCTGACTAAATGTTAGCAGCCTGACTACATGTTAGCAGCCTGACTACATGTTAGCAGCCTTTCTACATGTTAGCAACCTTTCTACATGTTAGCAGCCTTTCTACATGTTAGCAGCCTTTTTACATGTTAGCAGCCTGGCTACATGTTAGCAGCCTTTCTACATGTTAGCAGCCTTTCTACATGTTAGCAACCTTTCTACATGTTAGCAGCCTTTCTACATGTTAGCAGCCTGGCTACATGTTAGCAGCCAGGCTACATGTTAGCATTCAGGCTACATGTTGGCAGCCAGGCTACACGTTAGCAGCCTGACTAAATGTTAGCAGCCTGACTACATGTTAGCAACCTTTCTACATGTTAGCAGCCTTTCTACATGTTAGCAGCCTTTCTACATGTTAGCAGCCTTTCTACATGTTAGCAGCCTTTTTACATGTTAGCAGCCTGGCTACATGTTAGCAGCCTTTCTATATGTTAGCAGCCTTTTTATATGTTAGCAGCCTGGCTACATGTTAGCAGCCAGGCTACATGTTGGCAGCCAGGCTACATGTTGGCAGCCAGGCTACATGTTAGCAGTCTGACTAAATGTTAGCAGCCTGACTACATGTTAACAGCCTTTCTACATGTTAACAGCCTTTCTACATGTTAGCAGCCTTTCTACATGTTAGCAACCTTTTTACATGTTAGCAGTCTGGCTACCTGTTAGCAGCCTGGCTACCTGTTAGCAACCTGGCTACCTGTTAGCAGCCTGGCTACCTGTTAGCAGCCTGGCTACCTGTTAGCAGCCTGGCTACCTGTTAGCATTCAGGCTACATGTTGGCAGCCAGGCTACATGTTAGCAGCCTGACTAAATGTTAGCAGCCTGACTAAATGTTAGCAGCCTGACTACATGTTAGCAGCCTGGCTACATGTTAGCAACCTGACTACATGTTAGCAGCCTGGCTACATGTTAGCAGCCTGACTACATGTTAGCAGCCTGACTACATGTTAGCAGCCTGACTACATGTTAGAAGCCAGGCTACATGTTAGCATTCAGGCTATATGTTGGCAGCCTGACTACATGTTAGCAGCCTGACTACATGTTAGCAGTTGGCAGCCTGACTACATGTTAGCAGCCTGACTACATGTTAGCAGCCTGACTACATGTTAGCAGCCTGACTACATGTTAGCAACCTGACTACATGTTAGCAGCCTGACTACATGTTAGCAGCCTGACTACATGTTAGCAGCCTGACTACATGTTAGCAGCCTGACTACATGTTAGCAACCTGACTACATGTTAGCAGCCTGACTACATGTTAGCAGCCTGACTACATGTTAGCAGCCTGACAACATGTTAGCAGCTTGGCTACATGTCTGGCTACATGTGAACTTAAGTCTTTAGCTGCTTGCCATTGAAAAGTTCAACTCAGATCTCATCTCTGGTTCTTCTCAGTTGGAGGTGCCTCATCATTGTGACTTGTTTTCACGCTCTGTGGGTGGGGTCGTCAGTACAAAGTGAGCGGCAAAGCTGGGCGCCAGACCGCTAGGGAGCGCTAAAGCGCTAATCCGCTTACAGTGGACCTAAACTTTTTGTCAGCGTTTTTGTGGATTGACTAACTTTTATAATTCATAAGCGGATTTGTGCTATTTTTATTTAAAATGCAGTACCGCTAATAACTAATTATCTATCAGTAAAAACCAATACACTTATTTACAAGCTCTTATGCTGCTTGTTTTACCTTTTTCCCCACCATAAAGAGCAGAGGAGGAAGGGTTGGAGGGGGGAGGGGGGCAGAGCGGAGAACAGACTCGGATCTACCATGTAGGTAAATGATGCCGTTGCCTGGGGATCCCATCAGCATGGGGCCCCGGCCCCGCCGCGCCCCGGCCAGTCACCTACATTCCTAACATTGATCCTGCTTGTTAATGTACATTTAACATAAAAATAATTATAGTTACGATGAAAACGATCATTAAATACGCAATAAAAAAACCGGTCGATTTCTTTATCCCCCTACTAAAAATGGACTATTCCATCTTGACATCTTCCGGGTCAGAGTTGAACTCAGGGGCTTCTGTGGCTAGCTGGCTGCGCTCGGTGTCTTCATAAATCCGTAGAGAACCCCGCTGTTTCAAGCCAAATTAACGTGGCCGGATGATTTTATTGTGTGTTTTGTGTCGACCATTCGACGGTGACTCATTAGTTTTATGTATTTGGGTTACTTTTATGTATAAATGCGGTGGCGACACACCCGTGTATTTGAGATTTAAAAGTGGTTTAGGGATTAAAAGTTCATTCTATTTTTTGTTAATTTCGTGGCCGAATAGAATATATGTACGTAAAGTATTAAATAAATCCTTTGATTTTTGTAATTTCATCCTTTTAGGATCATTTTTGTTACTTTTCAGTTGGCAGTGTAGTGCAAATTTTGCATAACGCTGCCGGCTATATATAAATATATATATATATATAATATATAAATATATAAATAGCGGATTAGATTAGCTTCCCCTAATTTTCATAAGACATTTGTGCTTTTGAAATTGTGGACCTAAAAAATTAATAAGCGTTTTAGAAATTGTGGAACTAATTTTTTAATTAGCGGTGCCCAGCTTTGGTGAGCGGTATTATAACGGGTCATTGTGTTTGAGCCACTTAGCCGACCTGATCCTTAATACAGGTAGTCCCCGACTTACGAGCGAGTTCTGTTCCTGCGAGGTGCTCGTAACACGAAATCTCGTATGTCGGAACACGAAACATGTGTCGCTCGTAAGTCCGGATTTTCGGTCGTAAGTCGGAAAATGTATGCTAGCGCTACTACGAACACTCGTTTTTCAACACAAACGTACATACTAGTTCATAAACATGCTCAGAAACTTGTTTACAAACGGTTATCTAACACACTTTCATCTAAAAACACATACCAGTGCTGTATTTTCTGTATGTTCTGTACAACTTTACTGTTCGTTAGTCAGCTCGTAAGTCCGGAACCTCATATGTCGATGTGCTCGTAAGTCTGGGACTACCTGTAGTCCTATAACCGGACTTCAATTTTGTTAGCTTATCCTGGAACTGCTAATAAGTCCGGGTGCAGCCATGCTGCTCCATCATCTCCACTGTCTCTCAGTAAATGAGCTGGAATCTCTAAATCTGGCACCATCTTTCAGCACGATGAGGAGGTGGAGGTTCAGATGGAGTTTGCAGTTTTGCTGGGCAGGTCAT
>JBBPBX010019761.1:5891-18182 GCA_038048925.1 Garcialebias charrua | reverse complement strand
GGAGCGGGGCGAGGAGGGATTCAGAGTTATGGAGCTCAGCGCTGCCGTTGATTGATGGGTCAAATTGTTTAACTAGTTTTTTCTTGGTGGACCGGAACATGGTTGGCGTCGCCTCGGAGCGGAACCACCTGAGAGCTGGATCTGACTAAATGAATTCATCTCTGGTCTGTGTTGAAATACGAACGTTAATCTGATAAGAAAGGCTCGAAAAACACCTGCTTCCCCGAACGGTGGGCCATACGGTCTGTTAGCAAAATATCACAATCTTCAGATGGACCACTGATCAGCTTTAGGAGTTAACCCAACTTAAGATGGCCGCCACAGCTAATGGAGTCCCCTGTAGCACCTCTCACATGTGGAGTACCTCAGGGATCTATACTTGGCCCCCTTCTGTTTTCCCTGTATTTACTACCTCTGGGACATATTCTCCAGAAACCTGGCATTTCTTTTAATTTTTACGCAGATGACAACCAAATTTATGTTCCACTGAAACAAGGTAAACAATACTCCCTGAACCAACTTTTGGATTGTATGGCTGATGTCAGAGCATGGATGTCTCTCAACTTTTTACATTTTAATGAGAAAAAGACTGAGGTCCTGTTATTTAAGCCTAGTGATGGTTCCAAAGTTCATGCTGATTTGGGTCCTTTAACATAACATCTGACTGGGACAGCAACTAACCTGGGTGTAAAGGTCCTGGCGGGACAGTGATTTTAAACTAGATGCTCAGATTAAATCTGTGGTCAAATCCAGTTTTTATCACCTGAGACAACTGGCCAAAGTGAAACCATTCCTGTCACATCATCATTTTGAGATTGTAATCCATGCTTTCATCACAACTCGTCTGGACTATTGCAATTCACTTTACATCGCATGGACGTAGCCAGAATTTTGTGGGGGGTGGTTCGTTTTAAAGGAGAAGTTGACAATGCTAAACTAATGTGCTGGATAGCTCAACTGATAAAGTGTCTGCCTTCAGTCCCAAAGCTTGTGGGATCAAGTCCCGCATGGTACAATGTTTTTTTTTTTTTATTCATTCCAGATTAAAAAAGCACAAGAAAACTATTTACAAAACAGCAAGGAATAAAACAATGCATTAAATGAAAGGAATCAGACGAAGAAAATAATCTTATCTGCCCCTTCTCAAACTATTTTTTTTTCAAACACTCTTTTATTGGATAAAAAAAGAAGAATGTGTTAACCACAGCCTGTGGTTAACACATTCTTCTTTCTTCACAGGCATATTAACTACTTTTTTTATCCAATAAAAGACAAATGTAAAATTAGTTGTTTGAATCGAGTGTTTGAAAAAAAAATAGTTTGAGAAGGGGCAGATAAGATTATTTTCTTCGTCTGATTCCTTTCATTTAATGCATTGTTTTATTCCTTGCTGTTTTGTAAATAGTTTTCTTGTGCTTTTTTAATTTGGAATGAATTAAAAAAAAAAAAACGTTGTACCAAGCGGGACTTGATCCCACGAGCTTTGGGACTGAAGGCAGACGCTTTATCAGTTGAGCTATCCAGCCACATTAGTTTAGCATTGTCAACTTCTCCTTTAAAAGTGGGCGGTTCGTTCGAACCCCCCGAACCCCCCTTGCCTACGCGCATGCATCGGTCTGAGCCAGTCATTACTGACTTGACTTCAACTGGTTCAGAATTCTGCTGCTCGCCTTTTAACTGGTACCAGGAAACGAGAACACATCACCCCTGTCTTAAAATCACTACACTGGCTCCCAGTTTGTTTCCGGGTTAAGTTTAAAGGTGAAGTCTGCAGTTTCTGTAGAACATCAGCACTTAGAAAAAATTTCAACAAGCAAAGCATTCTGATCCCTCCCCCTCAGAGCCATATATGGCTCTGCCCCCTTGTGGTCTGTTGAAATTCAAATTCAAGCTCTGTTTTTATTGGCTGATTCAAATTCAAGCTCGGTTTTTATTGGCTGGTTACAAACTTTGTTTTTATTGGCTGGAAAATGGCGGGTCACTTTTTCTTTTTAGAAATGCTTATTTACCACCTGGAGAAGCAAGGGGACAATATTTTTTTTTGTTTTTTTCAGAGATTACCTCTCTAACATCAATCTAGTGACAGAGTGAAGAAATATGTTAAAAATATATTGTTAGAAAAGTTACACATAGCAGCTTTAAGGTTCTTTTGTTTGTATTCAAATGTCTTCATGGTCTCGCCCCACAGTATCTGTCCGACCTTCTCCAGCCGTACACTCCCTCAGGCTCTCTGAGGTCAGCAGATCAGCTGCTGTTGGTCGTCCCAAAGTCCAACAGGAGGCTGAGAGGTGAACGAGCTGCCTTTGCACGTCAGACAAACTGACTCACTTCCTGGTTTTAAATCTGCTCTGAAGACACATTTTTTTCGCTTTGGCTTTTAACACATCTTGACATGTTGGTTTTACTGTTTTTAAGTTATTTGTTCTATAGTTTTTACTGTTGGCTGTCTTGTTCTGGTAGTTCATCACTTTTATGGTATTTTTTGAGTTTATAGTTTTATGCTTGTTCGTGTTAGTGTACAGCACTTTGGCCAATGGTGTTGTTTTAAAGTGCTTTATAAATAAAGTTGTATTGGAGTTGTATTGTATTATTATAATGACTGGCGTGAAACACAAAAATGTTACAGGTGTGGTAGTAGCTGAGAGTCATCCCCGGCTCTTCTTCTGTCACTTCTCGCCCGTTTTTAGTTTTTATCTTTAAGCTGATTAAAAACTTTCATGGGTCCGTGTGACATGCAGCGTTTGGACCTCCGGTGGAACCAGAACCTGTTCTGTTGTTGGACGTTCTGCCTCTCCGGTTCTCTTCAGGAGCTTCTGTCGTTTTACCGGTTATTAACGGTACATCGTGCAGAGCAGCTCCAAACGTCTCGGCTGGCTGAGGAAACTTCGGCTGCGGGGCTTCGGCGGGCCGACAGCTGACTGGCCCGCAGCGCTGCGCGCGCTGCACTTTCTGTGTGCGAGTTCTGGTCCGGTCCATCTGCTGCCGCTCTTCGCCCCGGAGCGACGGCTGGAGAGAACGAGCGAGAGACAAAGGACGAGAGGAAAAGAGCCGGAATCAGGAGTGCGCTGGAGCGTTTGAAGAGCGTGCGCTGCACCTCAGGCGGCGCCGTCTCTGCGGGGCCCAGATGGATCCAGAACTCCACAGAACACATGAGTCCACATGGCGTGCACGCTCAGAGTCATTCTCCTGACAGTCGGATCACCTGCGCCCCGGCTGCTGCTGCAGGGTTCTACAGAGGCCCGGAGAGGCCGCTGCTGCTGCTGCTTGAGGTACGGAGCGACCAGAGAACCAACGTCCGGGTCAGGACAAGGGGATGACTCTCAGCTACTACCACGTCACGCCGTGGCGCAGTGTCTGAAACGACGGCTGACTTCAAGATGTTTTTGTGTTGGTTAGTGCTGATTAGCTGCGGAGGCCATCTTGAATCAAGGATCTTTTTGAGTTTCATTCACATCGGTCCAGTGGTTCACAGTGGCGGAGCTAGACTTTTATTGCTGGGGGGGCCAAGGCTATCGGTAAGGGGTCCACTTACAGTGGTAAAAATGGACTTGTCCCAACTTTTTTGGGATTTGTTGACGCTATGAAATTTTGAAACAACATGTTTTTCCTTTAAAGGTGCAGTCTGCAGTTTCTGTAGTGCAGTCTAAGTTTTCTAAAAATATATTTTTAACATATTTCTTCACTCTGTCACTATCTCCTGACAGACTGATGTTAGACAAAGTAATCTCTGAAAAAAACTATAGTCCCCTTGCTTCTCTAAAAGCATTTCTAAAAAGCCACAGTGACCCGCCGTTAACCAGCCAATAAAAACAGAGCTTCTCACGCTCCTAACCCACGCCCCCGCCTGTCCCAGCCCCAGCGGCCGCGCACGTTCTCGTTCAAAGGATTGCAAAGCGATGCAAAACTGTTTTGTATGTGACACAAATGTATTAAATTCCCCTTCTTCATCCCTGATCTGGACTTTTCTTTTGTTTTTTTGCCAAAAGTCAAGTGATCGCTTCCTCCTCCACTGACTCCATGACTGAAATGAGGAAATGGATGAATTTGTCACGAGCGAATTAAACTCGGGTTCAACGTGGCTGCGCGAGGCTCTGCAGATTTCCTGGTGTTCTGGTGTGCTGGACCAGCGCTCCATGTTTTTATTTTATTTTTTAGAACGTTTTATTAACATATAATCACAGAACTTTGCAGCGGCTGCCACAGGACATGTAGTGGAGGCGGAGCTAAGAAGGCAGAGCTGAATTTCAGCGGAGAGCAAGGGGGAGAAGAGCCATATATGGCTCTGAGGGGGAGGGACCAGAATGCTTTCCCTGTTGAAAATTTTTCTCTAAGTCCTGCGTTCTACAAAAACTGCAGAGTGCACCTTTAAAATGAAACATTCTCTCAGTTTAAACTTTGTATCTGTGATTTGTGTTCTATTCTGAATAAAATGTTAGATGTTGGCACCTCCACATCATTGCATTCAGTTTTTATTCACAATTTGTTTAGTGTCCCAACTTTTTTGGAATCTGGTTTGTACTATACAGTATATAAATTAAGACTGATGAAATGAGATTTGCACATGTAATTTGCAGTTTATTATTAATGCATGCCACACAAAGCATAAGTGGACATTAACTTCTAAATGACACCATTGTGACAAGACAATACTTACAATGAGAATTCAGTGTCACACAGTTCACAATTACAATATCTAAAAAAAAAAAAGGTTATATATTATGGAAACTTTATTTCATAGAAGCTACATGTGCATTTTATTTTCAAATCTACAACTGAAGCTACAAACTCTGAAATGCTCTGTGTCACTGTGTGAGATTTTGTTGATTTTCATTTCAAATTGATAAGTTTTTTTAGAATGATGTAAAGAATTTCTTTACATCTAGACACTTATTTACAAAATTCTGTATACCTAAGATTCATACATCATTCTTCTGATGATTTAACATTTATGCACTTGTTTCTGACAATCTAAAATAATTAGTAAGTGTGCAATTTGTCCCTTTCTTGTTTGACAAATTAATTGTTAATTTGTAAGATGATACTGTAATCACCTTCACATTCCACGAACCAAATTAAGGACCATGGGAGACCGGGCATTCTGTGTGGCTGCCCCCCGCCTATGGAACTCCCTCCCTGACTTCCTGAGAGCTCCACAGTCACTGGTTGACTTTAAACAAGGCTTAAAGACTTTTCTTTTTAAGCGAGCCTACTCTGCCTCCACATGATTTTATCTTTGATCTTAGTTGATACTACCATTGATTTTACTTGATTTTATCACTTGTTTTATTTGATCTTTGATTTTTGTTGCACTTTGTAGCACTTTGAGATTTTTGTTAATGAAAAGTGCGTTATAAATTAAATTCATTATTATTATTATTACTGTAACTGTTGACAGCTGGAAGAAAGTTTGGGGGACCAAATATTTTTAAGTTTAGAAATCAAGTCTTTTTCGAAACAGTTTTAGTGTTTGACTTTGTCCACACTCATGAAACACACAATGAAGTACAAAAAAAAAATCTGGGGGAAGGAGGGCACTGGGGTGCCAATCAGATGGCTGGGGGGGCACTGCACCCCCCGGCCCCCCCTCTAGCTCCGCCACTGGTGGTTCATGAGATATTCTGCTAACAGAAAGAGCTGATGTTAAATAATGAGAACGTTTTAGAACTGTTACCCTCAGACGGTCAGTTCGGGATGACTCTCAGCTACTGCTGCGCCTCGGTTTAGCTGAAAATCCGTAAAACAGACTGAGTTCAAGATGGACGCCACAGCGAACTGGCCAAAAGTGGTTAAAGCTCAGTGGGCTTTACAGACACAGAGCTAAAGTTCGGTGTGGTAGTAGCAGAGTCATCCCCAACATGCGCACTGAGAGGTAACAGATAGGTAGAGATGGTCGGTAACGATGTAAGGTTCCCCGCCTCGTTGAACTTCCTGTTTGGAGGTGGGACACCAGCAGCCTTTAAACCCGAAATAAACCATTGATTTAAAAATATATTTTATTTAACACTGGACGGATTTTAACGTTTTTATGGTGATTTTGTTTTATTGACTTCACCATGTTTTGTTTTGACTGTCAGTTACAGTTTATGTGTTTTTAGCTACGCTGGCGGGTGATGTGCATTCCTTTAATCTTTTCTTTAGATCAAAGAGCTGCCGTTCACAAAGATGGATGAAGTGTCTCAATGTTCCCCGTTTGTCAGACATTAACACAACAATGTATTTAGGTTTGTTGTTTTTAGCAATGCTACGTTTTTCAGAGCCAGAACCTGTTGGACCCTCGATACCAAAGTCCCGCCTACAGGCTGTCAATCACAGCGTAACGTGATACTTTGCTTTAAATATTAATGTCAAATCGTGAATTTAAAATAAACGTTTTACGTTTGAACAAACCGAAATATTAGCCACTACAAAAATAATCTGAAGAGTTTTTGTTTTTGTTTGTTTTTTTTGGCGGGAAAACGTCCCATTCATTTCTGTGGAGAGGCGGAGCCTAATGGTGTGCAGCATTTAGCCACTAGGGGGTGCTTTTCCTGGTTTATGGTCCTGTTTTTGGTTCTGACACTGCCCAGATCCAACGGTGTCCGGTTTTTGTGGATATTTAGGGAAATAAAAGAGTTTTTTCTGTCGCTGTTCTCGTGTCGGTTCAGGAATCATTAAATGTTTCTCTGAGCTGCGTTATTTCACGCTGACGACGCAGATTTGTTTTTATATCGGCTTTACTTTTAAATGTTGTTTATTAAAGCTGCTTAATGTTTGGAGCTTTGAGAACGAGCCTGAGCGTCAGACTCTTCCGGATTCTGATCAAGACTTGGCAACAGGTGAAAAACACAAAGTGAAGTTTATTTTTTAAAGAATCATTCAAAGGGAGACTTTAATGCGCCTTTGATGAATCAATCGTATTTACAGCAGGAACCTTGGGAACTCTTGAAACTGCACTTTGAAGCTCAAGGCTGTTTTTATTCACAAATCTGTGAAAGATTTAAAATTCACAGCCTCTCAGGGACTGTTAAAGAGTTAACCTTTAAACGTGAACAAAAAGTGGAAAACAGGAACAAAATCATTATTTTCACCAATAAAAAAAAAACGTCAGAATATTTAAAGAAAATCCGACAGGACGTGTCCAGTTTGACCACAGCTGCTCCTCTCTACCTGAGAGGAACCAGTCAGTAAAATATTTAGTTTAACACAAATTTTTCTTTAAGGAACTTTGTTTCCAAAACATGGTTTATTTTGAAGGAACTTATTTTGTTTCTAAAACCCTCAAACATGCAGTTTATTTTGAAGGACCCTCCCTGAGAGATCCTAACGAGGCGTGCAGCTGCTTGAAGACGTGCTTTCTGCTCCAGATCTTTGTTTTGCTTTGGACTCATCAAATCAAAGTGAATATTCCAAGTTGACCTGAGGACGTCTCTTCTTTTCTTCCTGTTGTACTTTGTTCTGATCCGACCCTCCTTCTGTCTGCAGCCTCTCTTCCTTTAAACGTGTATTTCATTTGTCCTGCTGCTCTCTGGGGAGCTCCATGCCCTGCATGCCAACAGATGGAGCCCCGAGGCTCTGGGACCTCACACAGTGGGGGTGAACAGCGATGTCAACATCAGTGCGAGTTGTGGCTCGATGAAGTGGAAGAACACGTCCGTGAAGTGGAATGACAACTTATCTGACTTGGTTTGAACTGATTCAAAAAGAATCTGTGTTTGGCTGCAGCGGCTCGTTTCAGGACATCTGTGCACCATCGGACCTCGGTTCTGCACCGTCCTGGAGCGAGCCGCTGGCAGCGCTGCGTCCGTTTAGAGCCAGCTTGTGTTCAGAAGCGAGGTGACGGCTCGCAGCGCCGCTTCTGCTCAGACCTTCAGTGAAGCTGCTTCAGCTCCAGCAGGAAACAAAACGCTTCACGGCGTCTCCAGAGACGACGTCTGCACCACGTGGACGCCATCATGGCGGCTACATCGAGCTGCCAGAGGAAGTTCTCTGGTCCGGTTACTAGAACTTTCAGGACAAAGCGACCTTCATGGAGCGTCCAGGTTCTCCACACCAGATCAGAGTCAAACACTCAAACTACTAAAACAACGAGAGGAACGCAGAAGAACAAGAACACACGAGACGTCCTGCTGCGTGACTGTTAAAAACTAACATCCATCTGTCCATTCATCCATCCATCTGTCCATCCATCTGTCTGTCCATCCATCCATCAGTCCATCCATCTATTTGTCTGTCCATCCATCTGTCCATTCATCCATCCATCCATCCATCCGTCCGTCCGTCCATTCATCCATCAGTCCATCCATCTATTTGTCTGTCCATCCATCTGTCCATTCATCCATCCATCCATCTGTCCGTCCGTCCGTCCATTCATCCATCAGTCCATCCATCTATTTGTCTGTCCATCCATCTGTCCATTCATCCATCCATCCATCTCCGTCCGTCCGTCCATTCATCCATCAGTCCATCCATCTATTTGTCTGTCCATCCATCTGTCCATTCATCCATCCATCCATCTGTCCGTCCGTCCGTCCATTCATCCATCAGTCCATCCATCTATTTGTCTGTCCATCCATCTGTCCATTCATCCATCCATCCATCTGTCCGTCCGTCCGTCCGTCCATTCATCCATCAGTCCATCCATCTATTTGTCTGTCCATCCATCTGTCCATTCATCCATCCATCCATCTGTCCGTCCGTCCGTCCGTCCGTCCGTCCATTCATCCATCAGTCCATCCATCTATTTGTCTGTCCATCCATCTGTCCATTCATCCATCCATCCATCTGTCTGTCCATCCATCTATTTGTCTGTCCATCCATCTATTTGTCTGTCCATCTGTCTGTCCATCCATCCATCAGTCCATCAACCCATCCCTTCATCTGTCCATCCATCCATATGGCTGTCTGTCCATCCACCTGTCTATTCATCCATCCATCAATGTGTCTGTCCATCCATCCAGCCATCAGTCCATCAACCCACCCCTTCATCTGTCCATCCATCCATCAGTCCATCCATCTATTTGTCTGTCCATCCATCTGTCCAGGTCCATTCATCCATCCATCCATCTGTCTGTCCATCCATCTATTTGTCTGTCCATCCATCTATTTGTCTGTCCATCCATCTGTCCGTCCATCCATCCATCTGTCCATTCATCCATCCAACCATCTATTTTTCTGTCCATCCATCTTTCTGTCCATCCATCCATCAGTCCGTCCATTAGTCCATCAACCCATCCCTTCATCTGTCCATCCATCCATCTGTCTTGTCTGTCTACCCATCTGGTTCTGGATTCAGGTTTAGGGGCAGCAGCTTGAGCAGGGAGGTCCAGCCACCTCTTCCAGTTCTTCTGGGAGGACTCCAAGGTGTTCCCAGACCAGCTGAAGAGCAGTGTCTTCAGCGTGTCCAGGGTCTCCTCCCAGTTGGACAGGTCAAGAAGACCTCTCAAGGGAGGTGTCCAGAGTCCATCCTGACCAGATGTCTGAACCACCTCTGGATGTGGAGGAGCAGCGGTTCTACTCCAAGTCTCTCCTGGAGAACTGAACTTCTCACCCTATTTCTGAGGGCGAGTCCAGTTACCCTGTGGAGGAAACTCATTTAGACCTCCTGGATCCAGGATCTGCTTCACAACCAGAGGTGAGGGAACGTCAACCGAACAGTAAACAGAGCTTCTCCTAGCAGCTCAGCTCCCTCTTCACCACAACGGACCGGAACAGAAAGCAGAATACTGCACTGATCTGTGTGTGGATCTCTGATCAAGGTGACCAAGTTGATCAGGTGTAGAAGAACACCGAGCAGTTAATGGAGTAAAGGTCAGGGAGGGGGAGAATAAATGTCAGACCTATTCTGAGCAGCACAAACAGGAAGTGTGGACACAAAGGAACCGTCTAATGTGATGAATGAACGAGGACAGGGACAAAGTGTCTGACTCGTGTGATGTGGAGACGCAGTGATCACATTAAACTGGTTTGGACGCGGAACGGGAAAAAAGAAAATCCACTTTAATGTGACTAATTGGTTCTGGCAGGACTGAAATGTAAAACAAACTAACAGAAATAAATAAATAAATAAATAAACAAGAGAACCTTGGAGACGGACGTTGACTGCTCTGATTTATGACTCATTGACTTCAACAGGACAAACAGGAAGGTAAACGTGAATAAAAACATTAAAAACCTGTTGTGGAAAATGTCTGTTCACTTTATGACTTTTTTAACAAAAAGAGCCAAATGAAAGTTAAAGTGGCCGCCAACTGTTATTTCTATATAAATCATTGACCTCAGTTGTAGCCTGCTCTCAGTCTGAAGGTTTATTTTGAAAAAGGATCAACGTTTGTTGCCGTTGGTTCTTTCATCAAAGAAGAAAACTGAAAAATCCTCTACCATATCAGTTCCTCAAAAGCCTCGCTGTGAATTTAACCTAAATGTGTTTTTGAAACAAGACAAAGAGGAAAAAAGTTCTACATTTGTGTTTTTTTAATTACGGTAAATTTATTTTAATGAAACGTGTCAACTTAAAGCCCCACTGACATGATTTTTTAATTTTCATAAAATTGCTCAAAATATATATATTTATCATTTAAATATGTTCGTTTTTGCAAACAAAATGATAAATCACTTTAATTTTGCTTTAAAAGTGATTTTGAACTTCAAGCCGTGTTTAATCATGGGAAATCCGATTACACACGAACGCACCATCTGTGACGTAGTGAGAGGCAGAGCTCTGGGCTTGTCACAGTGCGCGGGTGTGAGCAGCTCCACATGAAGGTAAGTCTGATACAGCATCAGACCTAAATTAGATCCTGTTGTTTCTTGTTCCATCACCCAAACTATTTTCTGCTTCCCAAAATGAAGACAAATAGCTCAAATCTTCACATAGATTGATAAATTTGTCGGGTTTTAAATTGTCCGCTATTAAAGAGACCAGAGCCCTCTGCCTCACACTACGTCACAGATGGTGCGTTCGCGTGTAATCGGATTTCCCATGATTAAACACGGCTTGAAGTTCAAAATCACTTTTAAAGCAAAATTAAAGTGATTTATCATTTTGTTAGCAAAAACGAACATATTTAAATGATAAAAGATATATATTTTGAGCAATTTTATGAAAATTAAAAAATCATGTCACACACACTTTAAGGGCCTTGCTCAGGGGCCCAGAGTGGGGCGAATGAGGGTGGAGGCAGGTGTGGGTGTTTCACCTTTTTCCACCCACATTTTTTGATGTCGTCGATACCGGGGCTTGAACCGGCGATCTTCCGATCACAGGCCCAACGTCTCTAACCACTGCACCACCACTCCCCTACTGCATCTCACTGTATCTGAGCTCAGAACGATCTCTTCAAGACAGACGTTAACGCTCTAACTCGTCAGATCTGCTTCACGGCAGAGACAGAACAGTGAACTCTTTTTTTTACAGGAGCAGGGTGGAGCAGGGTGGAGCAGCAGGAGGACGGAGGTGCGTTTGTAATTGATCTATCCAACTCGAGCGTCACTTTCTCCCACGTCTCAAACTGAACAGATCTGGGAGAAACCGCAGCTAAACAAAGACTCGGCAGCCTTACCTAGCTTGGGCAGCGAGTACTGGACTTTGAAGTAGTCCTCGTAAAATCCCAGCAGCCTCTTGGTGATGTGAAGCGCGTAGTCCCCTGCGCCGCTTGAGATGGCATCGGGCCGGGCGTACAGGCGGATCTAAAGACAAAAACACAGAGACTGAGCGCAACGAGGCCAGTTTTAATAGAGACGGAGCTAAAAACAGACACACGGACAGGAAATTAGGATTAGTGGAGTCTCAGCTCCACGGAGAACGAGCTATTTTCCAAATCTACAAAAACAACAACAAAGGAAATGAAAGTTGGCCGAGGTATAAAAGGCGGCAGAGTGGACGCTGAACGCAGAGCAGATAGAGATATAACGTTTAAGGGGCGTTTTGCTCAGACGTGCAGAAAGACAAATGGAACGAGGCCAGCGTTGAGCGGGTCGGGCCTCCCGAGAGAAGAACTGAATCAGGCCCACTTCCTGGCGAGTCACGTTTGGGTTCAAACACGCCGCAAGAAAAACGAGTTTACAGCACCAGGGAACCGGAACATCGACTCAGAAAGGAGAAAAGGACGGTAAAAGGTCCAGTTTGGGTGATGTCCAGAATTTCTCTCGGCCTGATGGGAAACTAGAAGCTGAAAATTATTTTAAAAACAATTTTTTTTCTGCCAAATGACAGCCTACGTGTTGTTCATCAGGTTGTGATTCAGTTATTTGAAGGAAAATAGTTTTGAACATTTTGTCGTTAACTTTTCTGCTTCAAAGGGAACTGATGATCTG
>JBBPBX010019760.1:32997-44121 GCA_038048925.1 Garcialebias charrua | reverse complement strand
GAGAACAGGGAACAGGTGGAAGAGAACTTGGAGAGGTGGAGGTATTCACTTGAAAGAAGAGGAATGAAAGTCAGCCGTAGTAAGACAGAGTACATGTGTGTGAATGAGAGGGAGGCCAGTGGAACAGTGAGGCTACAAGGAGCAGAGGTCACAAAGGTGCAGGACTTCAAGTACTTGGGGTCCACTGTCCAGGAAAATGGGGAATGTGGTAAAGAGGTGAAGAAGAGAGTCCAGGCAGGATGGAGTGGATGGAGAAAAGTTTCAGGAGTGATTTGTGACAAAAAGGTGTCAGCAAAGGTCAAAGGAAAAGTTTACAAGACAGTGGTGAGACCAGCTATGTTGTATGGTCTGGAGACAGTGGCATTGACAAAAAGACAGGAGAAAGAACTGGAAGTAGCAGAAATGAAGATGCTGAGGTTCTCCTTAGGAGTGACAAGGATGGATAAGATCAGGAATGAGATCATCAGAGGTACAGCACATGTTGAACAACTGGGAGATAAAGTTAGGGAGGCCAGACTGAGATGGTTTGGACATGTCCAGAGGAGGGACAGTGGGTATATTGGTAGAAGGATGTTAGAAATGCAGCTGCCAGGAAAAAGACACAGAGGAAGGCCAAAGAGGAGATATATGGATGCAGTTAGAGAGGACATGAAGGTAGTTGGAGTGAGGACAGAGGATGCAGAGGACAGAGTGAGGTGGAGGAGGATGACTCGCTGTGGCGACCCCTGAAAAGGGAAAAGCCGAAAGAAGAAGAAGAAGAAGGACAGTATGTGTGAACGTGAGAATGGGCTTTGCAGATGTGTTTCTCACATGTGCAGCACACAGCTTTTGTCTTGCAGTCCTTCTTCCAGGGGCAGAACTGGCACCTTTTTCTTTTGACTGACCCAGCTGCAGCCTTTATTATTTCTTAGTTTGTTTTTTTGTTTTGCTTGGCAGCTTGTGTGATGTGAGGGGTTAGCTGCAGATCAAGAGTGCAGGTGCAGGTCAAATGCAAGTTCTAGTGTCTTTGATGTGTGTGTGTGTGTGTGTGTGTGTGTGTGTGTGTGTGTGTGTGTGTGTGTGTGTGTGTGTGTGTGTGTGTGTGTGTGTGTGTGTGTGTGTGTGTGTGTTAGAGAGAGTTTGTGTGTGGCCTTTGAACTTTTTTCTGGTGTTTAAATGCCTTTATAATTCACGGGTCAAAAATGACCCATAGGACGATCTTTGGACCCTAGTGGTGTACAGCCCACATGTAAACCTAGACAAAAACAAAGTATCACTTTTTGTAATGATGGGGTCACTTTAGGAAAAGTCATAAAATTTCAAGTTGGAAAAATATAGTTTAAGGTATTTTTTCTATAGCTAAACATGGTAGCGGGTCACTTTTGACCCGCAGGACAACACAAGGGTTAAATTGAATAACTGGCTGCATTCAAATTTTTGAGTGACAATATTACCACAACAATTAAATACAATAAATATGTTTCAACGGAGCTATCAAAAAGCACAATTATTATCATAAACTCTTGTGTTAAGGGTGTATAATAACTTGAGAAGAAGTGCACGTTAACTGCTGAACTCCACTTTCCAAGTGAACCAGATGGAATACAATATAAAAACCAAACAAATGTTGCTGGAGCTAACTCTAAATATAATTTTTGTTTTGTGCTCCTGGTTTCTTATACCGTACTCTTTTTTTCTTTCATTTTGCCAAGAGTTGCTTTCATTGTTTGTAATATCACTGTGCATAGAAAAGCACTCCGCTTGCATTATAGCATCCATTACTTACGAGCTATGTTTGTCCTCCTGCGCCAAACGTTGAATCCCAAGGTGTTTCTTTGTCTCCTGGAATAAATAATAATCTCAAGTATTCCATGATTGTACCATTACTTCACAGGACCGTGTGGCAAAATTCTTCTTTGCATCTGATTCAGAAGATGTTGGCGGTTCATTGTGTTGGACTATGGTGGTCATCAACACCAACAAGGTGTGCATAAAAAGATGAACTCTTAATGAGAATGCATGTCCTTTATTTTGTAAAATGCCATAAAGATGGTTAGAAATCTTGGGTAAATAACAACAAATTAATATATGAGTATTGAGCACCCTGCCTTTAGTTTTCACTACATTGTATGTCAAAACAGTTTACAAATACATTGTGCATAACTTGAAAATAGATTTAAAAAAACGTCTGGATGTTAGCCTCATAAAATAAAACAAAAGTGACCATTTCCTCATAGAGCTAATTTTAAGTGGAATTCTGTTGAATAATGAACAATGAACATCTTACCTATTGTACTAACTCTTTGAAAGACATCTTAGATAAAAAGTGCTAAATCCTACTTGATTCATGAGCTAACGGGCAGATTGTGGCACTAACACACTATTTTAATGACAGTCAAACAGATTTTTTTTTTCTCATTTGTAAAGAAATTGAAACACAAAACTGTTTTTTTAACAAGCTATTAGAAATTAGCTATGTTACAAGATAAATATATAATTTATGACTTTTTTTTCTTCATATTTATTTGTGCTGTTGTATGTTACTGTATGTTAGGAAATACAGGTAATGCTTATTCATTTCTTGAGTTTAGGAGTCCTAAAAAGTTATTTTAAAAACATTTCGAAGGATTTTTTTTCCCCAGCACTAGGCTAAAAAGTGGGCAAAGTCCAAAAGTAAATACATAAATAACTTTCGATGAGACCACTATGAAAAACTGAAAGTTATACACCATAACTCATGTTCCCTGAAAGAAGGGAACGAGGTGCAACATATGCTATGGGAATTGCGCCCCCGCGTGATTACCTGAAGGAATACATTCACGCCTTTACGGCAGGGGCGTCAGCGTTGCGCCAGAGGCCCCGCCCTCTGGGTACTTAAGCCGCTGACGCCCATTCATCATTCTCCAAAATGCACTTCACCGAGCTTTCAGCATTGAAAGGGCCAGATATGTTGCACCTCGTTCCCTTCCTTCAGGGAACATGAGTTATGGTGCATAACTTTCAGTTCCCTTTCAGTCATGTCTCTCTGTGCAACATATGCTATGGGAACGTAATCCATTCATGCCCTTGAAATGCTCAGCAAAATGCATGTGAGAGCATCTGCCTTAAAACGACAAAACATTTTCCAGCTGCTTTCTACAAGTTATGTAGAGAGCACAGCCTGAGAAGAAAAAATTTCCAAATGTAGAAACATCAGCTTGATGTTATGACTGGACATATAGATAAAAAAACACCAGCCAGAGACAGCATAAGCGTGCTCCACTAGTGTGATTACTCATCATCTCCTTTTCTCTGGAAAAACCTGAGAAACTGAAGGAAAATGAGTAAGGGACCCATTATGCCACTAGTAATTGGGTGGCAATGTGGAGGTATAAAACCCAGGTCAAAACACAGGGTAACCTCCCAAGTCCCCAGGGGAAAATTATTACATATACAAAGGGCACGACTGGCAAGTGGAGCCCATGCTGATGTTGGAGATCCGTTAAGGAGAGGGGAACCCCTCCATTGAAAATCTCCTAAGCAAACATAAACACCAAGGGACACCCTTATGTATGTTGTTGCTGTTTGCTTTGGGATAAAGCAATCAAAGCCTTAGGTCCTCAACCAGTTCCCTTCAAAGGCCAGGCTGAAAGCCGCCACAACTCCGGACGTTGGTGTAGAAGTTACCCATCTGCCTGAGTCAGCAGGTCCCTGTGAGGAGGCAATTGCCATGGTATCCCTGATAACATTGAGATCAACTCCGGGAACCACGGTTTCTGTGGCCACCTGGGAGCTATCAGGATCAGGGAGAGGGCTCCCTGACGCACATGTTCCAGTGTCACCTCGATCAGAGGGACAGGTGGAAAGGCATAGTAGAGCACCCCTGCTGGCCAATCATGTGCCAGAGCATCCGTTCCCAACGGTGCATCTGTTTCCTTCAAGGAGAAGTAAAGGTCACACTGTGAGCTAGCTCTGCAAGCGAACAAGTCCACAGAAGCTCTTCCAAATCGTGACCAGACCTGTTCCACAATCCGTGGGTTCAGGTTTCATTCTGACGCCAGGAGAGGCCCTCTTGAGAGGGCATCTGTTCCATAATTTAGTTCACCGGGGACATGAGTCGCCCTAAGTGACAAGATTCTTGGAGCACACCATGTGAGCATCTTCTGCGTCAGTCCGAGGAGGGCCCGGGACCTTGTCCCTCCTTCTCTGTTGTAGTGATACACCTAACCTCTGATATTTTAGGCTTGACCTTAAAGTACACCTCTCTGCATCTCTTTGAAACTCTAAGTGTTACACCTTCTTGAAGCCCTCAAGGAGACGATTGGACACTTATATTGGTTAACAATTATTATGAATTAATGGACACTAATTAATCAGATTGAACTTTCTCTTTAATGTGTGTTAATTCAGAATTGATCAAACAGTATTTTTGTCATTTCAATGATGATTTTACTAAGCTGGTATATTTTAAATATGACAAAGTTAAGAGAACATCTCAGAATGATCGTGCTTTAAACTGTCTGCTCTATGCAGAATAAGTGTCTAAAGTTGAATGAACAATCCTTCGTATTTGTTTGAACTGTTTTTGTTTCGAAGGAAAAGTGCTAGACATAGCTTGCTTTCGGTCTCCCGTCCTTTCTAAAAACAATGAATCTGTTCTCAAAACAAGTTACATTGCTTGTTCACATGCACCTGCATCTTCTCACGTATGTTTTCTATGTTTTGTCTACCCTATCATCTGTCACTCAAACTCACTCACTTGCAAAGTCACTCCTTCTCTAGTGATGGACAGCCAATCAGCAGGAAGTATGTGACTAAGTCACACCCCCTTCTTAAAGGGCACTTCCTGCATTTTTTCTTTGGTTTTTGGAGAGAACTAACTGACAACTGGTTTTCTCTCCTCTGAAAAAGCTGGAGACGTTCCGGTCATGTGTCAACTCGACCCACGTTTCAGCTGGAATCATAGTAAAGCCTTACTGTGATCCTTTCACTCATTTCTGGAAGAATTTGTTTTCTGAAGTTTTACTTTGAAAGTTCAGCCAGTGCGATTGGGGCCTGTTCCTGCCGGTGAAAGCGTGCTCCCGCTCGTCTGATCCAGATATACACGCACAAAGTCATCTGGACGTTCACTGGACAACACAGTCCGTTAGTGTCCACAAACTTCTCAGTCCTCACCTCGCAAGACGTCTCGTCACCAGGTAAAGAGGCTTGTTTGTATGCTGCACGTGTGAGAAGCCCAGCTAAGACCCGTATGGGAAAGCTTGCCACCCTGGTTGTTTTCAAAATAATTAACTTCCGTTAACTTAGCTTCCATTCATCTTCTTCCTCCTATTTTCTTATTTTTCATAAGCTTTAATCTGTCAAGTAATGTGCCAACAGTTAAATCCTAACTGTCTGTTTGTTTTAATTTGAATTCTTGTCAACGTAGTTATTAAATCAGAGCTAATATCGATACAAATGTTTAATGTAATTTTGTGATAGTTTCAATAAAAGGTCTATTTTCTGGTAGACCAACATAAGTTGGATTCCCTTGTGAAGTTACATTTTTCCTAATTACAGTAAAAGCAATTTAGTATCGGAAAAAGGAAGAACTCGTGCATTGGTGGCAGTTTGTGCAGTATAAAATCTGCTCAGACCTGCGCATCTACAATAATGGTGGTCCAGTAAGTGTTTAAATACCTTACGCCATTATTTCATTACACTGTTGATGAAGGACACTGTGGTTCTGTTATCTGATTTCACCAGGACATGCTACCCTGCAATCAGACCTTTGCTAAAGAAGTATTTTACTGACAGGAATACGACCAACAACTCCAGGAAGTTGATATGTAATCTCGCTTCCTGTTTATTCCAAAGGCTGCGGTCGTTCTGATTTCTGCAGATCGTCCCCCATCCTGTTTTTGAGGCGTCCGTCGTGATGACCACACGAGATGACACCCTTCCCAGCGGGACCCCTTCCGTGAAAACAGACAAGTCTCTCCAAGGTTCCAGGGCCTTCAGGCACTCTGGATCTATCCTAACCTTTCCTGCTCGACTAGGCAGGGCGGGTTGTGTCTGTTGGTTTAGCCATACTTGTAGGGCCCGCATTTTCAGCAATGCATGTGGCACACAGGGTATGACTGCCGCCAAGAGGCCTAAAAGGCGTTGGCACGTTTTCATAGGGACCCGTTGATCCAGTTTAAATCTTTCCAGGCAATGGCAAATGGAGGAAACTCGTTCCTTTGAGAGCCATGCTTTGTATCGGACGGTGTCGATCTGTACTCCCAGAAATACGGTAACCCATGGTGGAGTTAGGTCACTCTTTTGTAGGTTTATGACAAACCCGAGAGACTCCACGTGAGAGATCACCCTGTAGCAGTGTGACTGGGCCTGTATTCTGCTTCCAGCCAGAATCAGCAGGTCATCCAAGTAATTCATAACCCTGAGTCCTTGATTCCTAAGGGGGGTCAGGGCTACATCCAGACATTTAGTAAATGTACGAGGAGACGTCTTTAAACCGAAGGGTAAGGCTTTGAATTCATAAGCATTCCCTTCTAAAGCAAAACTGAGGAATTTTCTGTGTTTCTTCCACACGCCTACATGGAAATAGGCATCTTTCAAATCCATTGTACATGCGTAGTCTCCTGGTCTCACAGACTGGAGAACCTGCCGCAGTGTAAGCATCTTGAACTTAAAAGTTTTTATTCTCTTGTTCAGAGTCCTGAGATCCATAATCGGTCTCAGTGTATGATCCTTTTTAGGCACCAGGAAGTACTTGCTGTAGTGGCCAGAGCGTAGTTTGCGTCTCGGGACCAAACTTATCACTCTTTTCTGCAGCATCGTCAAAACTTCCTCCCTCAGCACGTGTGCGCGTGCAGGGTTAATCTTTGATTGCAGTACCCCTGTGAAAGGGGGGCGATCTCCTGGTGAACTGCAACTTGAGCCAATGACATATCGTTGTCATGACCCAATCATTTGGTAGGCATGCCCTCCAGGCCTGCGCATGCGGCATGAGCCTGGAAGGCATGTCTAATTGCTGTTCGTCGTGTTTTAGTGTGGGGGGAGTGGCCTTTGACCCCTCTTATACTCTTTTGAGCAGGCTGGTTAGCCCAACAGAAGATATCGCGAGATCTGACCGTCTCCGGCAGAGCTCATGCATCTTGCTACGGTTCATAGTTTGGCCATGTGGTTTGTGTTTTATGAAAAAGGGACTCGAGTCAAGAACCAGGGCAGTTTGTGCTTTGGTACTTTTATTTTTGTACATGCATGAAACAGTGTTTGTTTTGATTACACATACAGTAGGCGAGTCATGTTTGGTGTGCGCACACATGTCACCAGCTCCTCGTAGTGTTTTACAAGTGGAGACTGGGCTCAAAGGGTCAGGATCCCGTACCGCGTGGGTAGGCAAACCTGTAAAATTATCAGTTTGTCCTGCTTCATCAGGCCCGAATCTGAGTTCTACACGGGGTAATTGAAGAGGCCCTCGGCCGGTACTGGAAAGTCTCACTGTCACCAGCGGGTCTCTTCCGTGGAGGAACACGCATGTCTTCCTTTGGGGGTGCAAAGCTTTTTCTTGGCAGCCCCTCGCGGAGGGCTTCCGCCTGTTTAAGTCTTCATTCCAGCCTGGCCTGGACGCGTTCCAGGGCTTCCCCGAAGAGTCCCGTTGGCTCGATCGGGTGCTGGAGGAAGGGGACCTCTGGTTTTCTGGGAGGTCCGATAAAGTCAGCCAAAGATGGCGCTGGGCGACAACTATTTCCACCATTGCTCTGCCTTGCAAAATGGCTATTGTCCCCATCATGCGGAGCAGGAAGTCAGAGGCGCGACGGGCCTCCTCCATGGCCTCCGTTGCGGCCTGCTCGTTTTTTGTTACCTGGAGATCCTGCAGTTTTTCTGTCAGGTACGCTTGCACCATGGTCGATGAGTTCATCGCGTGAGCCGCAAGGCCCTGAGCCTTGTAGCACTTTTCAAGCTGTTTCTCCGAAGGGCGGCAGGCCTTGCTGGGCAGTGTTGGCTTCGCCCCCCGTAGCTGCGGGGGCCAGATGAGCTGCAAGGGTCTCCTCTATCAGGGGTGCGCTTGCGAGGCCCGCTGTCTCCATTCCAGCAACATCCAGGAGTCGGAATAGTGGCAGCATCATGGGAGCTCCGGGTTCCACCCAGGAGCGTTTGAGCTCCATGAGGAAGTCCGGGAAAATGGGCATTTTTTGCGACGTTGTCGGCTGCTGCTTCGCATGGAAGTAGTTTCCCGCCAGCCTCGTAACCTGTTGGTGAGGCGTGGGGTCTGGCCACACAACCTGTAGGGCATCCACCGCCTTATGGCATAGGTCGAACAGAGCAGGGACCGACCCATCCGGTTCCGGTAGAATTTACGCCAGGTTCTGAGAGGAATCCACACTTTCTCCTCTGTAACCGTACTCGGCGTCTTGGTCAGACACTTCGGGCGTCGAGTCCTCGACGCCAACCGAGGAGACCGACACGTTCTCATCCCCGACTTAACCGTTGCATTCCAGGTCCACGTTCTCGAGCTCTGGCTCGGGAGCTAGCAGCTTTGTGCGGCGTGCGGCCTTCAGCGCCGCGGACTTCGCCATGGATTTAGCCAACGCGTCTGTGCAGCATTTCCTCACTACCGCCGGCATCCGACAGCAGTGGGAGCAGGAGTCGGGGAATTCCAGCGCTTTTCTCGCGTGCAGAATCCCTAGGCAGACAGGACAGGCCTCGTGGGTGTCCGTCGCCGAGAGGGAGTAGCCGCATCCGTTGGGGCAGGGGCGCGAGCGAAGGCTCGTCATCCTACTGGTTTTCTTCTTCTCTGTCCTCCGTTTTCCCTTCTTGGGAGCCATGTCCGGAGACAAGAAGCGTCGAGGCTGTTCCTAGTTTCCTTTTGTTCGAAGCCGTCCTCTCCGTCATCTTGCTTTCGCTGGCTAGCCTGCTAATGGTTAGCAGGGAGTGTTGTGACGCAGTTAGCGCCGTCGAGCGAAGCAGCTGCGGAAAGAGAAGAAAACTTCGAGGTAAGTAGAAAAACACTGGACTAGCTTTAGCCAGCCCAGCAGTACACAGGAAAATTTCTCTGTACGCTCAGCGTAGGGAGCAAGCTCACCTCAGATCGAGCGATGCGACAACAGAGAAGTCCCACGAAGTTCAGGTTTTAAGCGAGGTGAAAGGGCAAAAAGAGAATGATGAATGGGCGTCAGCGGCTTAAGTACCCAGAGGGCGGGGCCTCTGGCGCAACGCTGACGCCCCTGCCGTAAAGGTGTGAATGTATTCCTTCAGGTAATCGCGCGGGGGCGCATTTCCCATAGCATATGTTGCACCGAGAGACATGACTGAAAGGGAACTACTCAAAAGTCAAGCTCATTGGAAGTAAAATATAAAGAAGTGCAGTATTTTGCTAGATTTTTCTGGTGTACATGTTAGCACAATTACCTTGAAATGTTTCTTATTGTCATTAAAGATTTTTCTATTTTGATCAATAAAATATTTTTAATGAAAGTACCACCCATTTAAGAAAATAAAAATACTCTATCTAAACTTTTTAATTGTTTTGCCTTTAGGATGATTTTGAATACAACATAAAAATCCCAAACTTTTTGCTTACAGTATAAGCTGAAGGCCTGAAAAACATCAGCAACAAAATTCTCTGATAACTATAAATATTCTAATGCCTCTTGTCTCCTGCTTGGGTTGCGTTTTGTTTGCTTACTTTGCATTCCTCCATGTGTGTTCATAGGAGAGTTTGTTTAATCAGCTTTGCTCGCTTGCCTTCCGATCTGGACTCACCCATCGCACGCCTGTCTGCTGCACCTCGTTCTCTCTGGCTGGCGCTTGTAGCGGAGCTCTACAGCCCCATTTGAGGTATGATAATCAGCTGATTAGCCAGCGAAGTCTTTTTCCCAGAGGCTCCTTTGTGTGCAAAATCCTCACACTCAATTGACATGTGGACATCATCAAGCTGATGAAATGCAATTGTAATGAACAAGTGAGGCAGAGCATCTGCAGAGGGACCCTGAGCAAAGAGGACCCTTCCCTCCTGACATGCTAATGCTGGAAGCTGCTCTCTGCCTGTACTTCCCGTGGGTCCCTCATGGAAATGTGAAGAGATGCATATTCAAACCAGCACCTTCCGAGGGGCTAGATGTACGAGGAAATAGATGGGTGAAGAAGAAAAAAAGAAAAAGAAACCTCTTTGTGGACTTGGCCAAATGCTAATTCTGAGACAGATTATATTGCATCACGCGCGGTAATGATCTGACAGTTCATTTGTGAGGAGAGTTCAGGATCTGAGGTTTAATGCTTGGGTGGACGCAGGTGCTGAGCCCCAGCTCCTCAGAGCTGTCAGAGGAAGGCAGGGGGCTGCTGTCAAATTATCCCAGTTAAAAAGGCTGAGGCGTCTGCAAATATGAAAGACATTTAAGAAATTAATGCATTCGTATTCAACACATATTGCAACAGCGTTTCATTAGAGGTGCTCTAGTCGTAATAAAACTGACACCTGACCTTTCACATTTCTCTGAGGCGCTCAGGAACATTCTTATTACATGCATGCTTAAGTTAAAGAGAAGGTAATTGTGATAACTAGCAATAATTAAACATACTGACATTCTAGTACAATTTTTTCCCCTGTTACCTTTGTCTTTGCTGGAAAAAAAATCAGTTTGTAAGAGTTTCTTTTGAAGGAAAACTGGAGTTTATAGGACAATCACAAACTGCCTATATCATAAATACATCTTTTTGTTGTTTTGTTATCAAGGAGATCTATAATTTCACTATCAAAGTCAAAGTCAACTTTATTGTCAAAACTGCAATATGTACAGGACGTACACAGGATTGAAATTGCATTTCTCTCAGTCCTTCGTTGCAACAGTAACCATTTAACATTTAATAACATAAGCATAAAATGAAATAATACAAGTGTAATACTGTCCTGAGTTTTTGCATAGTAGTATAAAAGTATAAAAAGTATATATATAAAGTAAAATGAAGGTTCTGACATTGACATTTGTAATAGTGACAAAGCAGCATATGAAGTTTATGTACACAGTATATGTATGAGGTAGTTGATATTGGTATACAGTACCTTCATTTCTTTGTTATTGTCTGATCTCACTGTATGAATGGAAACAAATTTTAAACAAATTAAATTTGTTTTCTGCTCTCACGCCTAAAACATTCATTATAAAGAGGGTATGGGATGAG
>JBBPBX010019760.1:18786-32882 GCA_038048925.1 Garcialebias charrua | reverse complement strand
TAAAAAAACAGTTTGAATCTTTTGGATATACAGGTTTAGAAATGCGTGTGCAGTTGGTGAAGGTCACTCCAATAAACAGGCCAGTGAAACCAAACATGCGGTTCTACAAGGAAAGATGTAGGTCGCTGCACCTATGGCCTCCAGTTGTGCAGCTTTGTGATGACAGGAACCCTTTGATAGAAACTCAGAGGCAGAGCAAACGGGCAGTCGGCCCTGCGCTCTGGGCTGTTTGCTTTGCTGAGGTGTCAGAGAACGAGGTGGGGGTCACACACCCTGAAACCCAGCCTCACACTCTTCGGCGCCGTTCCTAACCTGGTGTTAGCACAACCAGACCCCAGGCTATAAGGTGGGCTCCCTCCCACCAGGTGTTCAGGATGGCATGCATGTCTTCAGGGTATGGAGTCCCGCAGGCTGCCCAGGACTACACATGGTGCTGGGGGGTCAAACATGGAGCCATGCTGGACCAGCTGTCGCTTTGCTGTTTGCCCCAGCTCTAAGCCAGGCCTGCAGAAAGAGGCCAGATGCGCCCACTCAGTCACTCTTTCACAGCTCACTACAACGCGGGTCTCACTATCTGACCTTGGCACTTTGGCATTACTTTGCCAAGATCATTGCAGCAAGCAAATGGCTATGTTCAGATCATGGACAACTTTGGTTCTCGGCGGAGATCCAAACGTGGATCCTCGTATTCTCTAAATAATTGGCGCCGTCATCGCTCTGTGTTTCTATTCCACATGGAAGGGCTTCCATTAATTTGAAAAGTCTAAGCCACCGTGTTCACGCGTGTACGCAGCTTGATCACAGACTCCGCAGTGCTTTTGGAAGCAGCAGCACTCCATCTTCTGTCTAACTGCAGCTAAAAGCATGAAAGCAGCAGTGAGATTTCATTTGGCTAACTGACTGAAGGCACTGAGGGAGTAAAGCTCGCCGGACAGATTTACACACCAAGTCTGATGCCTCCTGCTCCCTGTAATAGAACAAAAGCTTGTTGTCTCTTCCAATTACAGATGTCAAAACGCTTATTTTGAGGGTTGTGATCTTTTCCCTTTTAATCTGCAAAGATAAAAGGTCTCAGCTTCATTAGCATGTGTTCACCCCCTCCCCCATACACATTTCCCCACCCCACAGTCCCAGAATCCCTGCAAGCAGCCAGCTCAGCCTTACAGCCTATTACCCACTCTTGGGGCCATTAAGGTCTAACATTAATGATGCGTAATTAGCATATGATGACAAATAATAACAACACACACCTACTCAATGTAATGGGGGGCGTAGGATAATAACATGGAATCCCACTGTTTCAACCGTGCAGAAAGCTCACAAAATCTATGTTTTACTCCCCACGCTATTGTTCACAGGTATAATGGAGTGGGCTGCGGCACACGTGAATAAATTATCCAAAATAATGTGTTGAAAGATAAATATCCCAATCATAATAAAGCAACTTGTTTCTCCTAAACAGAAAATCATTACAGTATATAAGAAAATTTATTTTTGTGAAAAATCCACTTGTAACACTGTAAATGTACAGATATTTAATATTTGTTCAATAAATAGGTCAGGTATTTTTTTTTAAACTTTTTCCTAATTATAGCCCTAGTCTATGAGTGATCTGTTTAAGATAATGACACAAGAAGTAAATTTAGGGGCATTAGTAGACAAGTGATCAATTATTCTGTAGAACAGAGGCAAACCGATCAGAAGTGACAGACCACCTTCAAACGGCTCTTCTCATCCATTAAACAGGCTGCCTGTTTGTGTCAGCTGTGGGTCTGGAAGAAAACCCTACAATTAGAGACCCCGCATGTTTACACACACACACGTTCATATGCAGCTCAGATATGCAGCATCTTGTTTGTTTTTTTGTAATTCACCAGACATACTTTTTTTTTTAGTTTCCACATCTGTCACAAAAACAACCCATCACCAATTATACTGAAGCAACAAACATGTCTGTTTTTCAAATTCGTTGGTTACCTCCTGTAAAGAAGATGGTGGGGCATCTCGGAATCAAACTAATCAGAGCACCTCAAAAGTAGAAATTGAATGAATTTATCGACTGCGCGCAAGAGTCTGGCGTTGTTAGAACAAACAAGTGCAGATATCCTATTGAGCTTGTGTTTTAAATACATGTAGAGGGCAATTTTCTTAAAAATTAAGAAGAAAAAAAAACACTAATGAGTCTAAGGGTAAAAATATGTAAATGTGAAGAGCATCTTCTAGAAAAGAGGAACATATAAAAATGTAGATCATGAATGAAAAAGAGAAAAACAATCATAAAAGCATACATCTCCGTTTTTTTTAAAAAGACATTTGGAACAAATATGCTCTTCTTTTTTCCAAGCAAGCAAAGCAAGTCTGCTCAAAACCCTGTTTACAGCACCCAGATCTCAAATTGACTTGCTAATGTTAACTTTTATTCCGTTGCCATGGGTTACCATGTCGTGTGATTTGACACCGAGCTACAGGCACTGCTGATTAGTAGCATCCAGTTCTGTCCATCTCTGTGCATCACTGAACCATCTGGTCATTTATTCACTAATAAGCCCCTAATGGCCCAAATATTCAGCAGCCTGTCATCGTGACATGGCAGAAAATGCCTACATCTTTCAACTCGCCTTGACATGTTGCTTGTTTCACATCAAAACCTCGTCATTTACAGGAGAGAAACTCAGAGGGGTAAAAACTTGACCTAATCTGCGGTGTTAACACAGAGGCAAGGAGCTTTGTTTTCCACTAGACTGACGGAAAGGATGTTAATGCATTCATGGTTTCCCCACTTCAAGATCTCCTTTTCTGCCACGGGGTGAAGGATATGAGCGCTGTCAGTAAGAGTTTTGATTATGCACACATTGATTCCACACTCAGGCGGCATTGATAATGCCCAGCCAAAATACAACGCGGTTCTGCAGTGGGTTCGTGTCATTTGTCACAAAAACATTGACTTTTTACCGCAAAAAAAAATTCCAGATGAACAAGGGCCCGCAGAGATTATAATTAATGACACGTCATTATAAATTTAACCTTCAACAGAACAGCCACAAGTCATTGAATTAAGAAAAAAAAAACAGTTAACTGTTTTATAATGGATATGCTGATTTGCTTGTACAAAGTTCAAAACAATAAATAAATAAATAATAAATTTTAAAAGATTTTGCTTTTTACGATGACTGTTGTTTTTAATAGCTTTTTTTAATAGCTCAGGTCTTTAATAGCAGGGTTCTATGAAAAGATTGTCAACAATATGTATATTACCTGTTGTTGATAGCTCTTTCAGCCTCAGTTGGGAGAAATAAAGTTTTACTCCGACCAATGAGCTAACAGTTAGTCCGTGCTTGCTTTATAATTATTACATTACACAACTGATTGCAATTTTTTTTTCATTCATTCAACCTTTATTTAAACAGGTTAGTCCCATTGAGCCACGAGGACTCATTTACAAGAGAGACCTGGATATTAACAAAGAGTGATGACAACAATGGACAACAATGACAAGGATTTACATTACATTAATTACATAAAAGTTGTTTTTTTACAAGCGCAAGTAGCGGCAGAAGCAGCTAGCTGTAGCAGAAATGTCCAAATCTCTTAGAATCACAGCGCTGTTGTTCGACGTATTGTTTTTGCACTAGCATGTTCTTATATCTTCGATCATATTACTCTTTTTCTTTTACAATTTATACTTTTGTTGGATGTAACTTGTAACTGGGACCCTGAGTACACAATTTCGTTCCACCCCATGTACCACATGCAATACGAATGACAACACAGAACCTTGACATTGACCTTGTAATGTGTTGTCAATGGCCAAAGAAGTGTTATCAATAAAAAAATGAATGAGTTTCTACTAAATATGTTTTTCTCTTGTAAAAGTCCAGAATTTATATATTAAATTCACTTTTATCTGTAATCATGTTTTTGTTTTTGTTTTTACTAACCATTAAGTTTTTTTTTTCAGGCCTGTACCTCTCTGTAGTTGAGCAGCTTATCTCAAAGAGAAGCAGCACGACTGCAGGACACAAGAACTACCGTAAACACAAGAAAAGCTGTGCTACCTTAAATTAAATATAATATACTAACTGGAAAAGCTACACTGGATAAAATGAATTACCATACATGTTAGAAAAGAGGCCACAGTTAAAGTGAATTACTATAAATGGAGGGAAAGATGTGCTATATGAAATAAATTACTATAAAATGTAGAAAACTTTACCTTGTAAAATGAAATACAGTAGTCCCTCGATACTTCACGGGTCGTTTTTATGCTGATTCGCTATATCGCGGTTTATCAAAGTACCGGTAAGATTGGACATGACACAATTGGCTGATTGATGAACGAGCCATGGATTGTTTATTTTAAATTAATTATTTTGAATGATTTTGCACCATGTGTGCAGCTCACAAGTGAAGGGGAAAGCTCCCTCCTGCAGCTGATCAGCTGATCTCCTCTGCCATGCACCTATTTATTTCTCCAGCTGCATCAGCTTTGTGAAAGCTTTACTGTCCAGATGCACTGATCGACTTTTGTCTTTCAACTTAAAATTCAAAGTATGGGTGAAGTATGCCACATTGTAAAATCATCATAATCACAAAATATAAGCATTACAATTGATTTTTCATTATTTGAGAATGTCAATGTTCAGTTGTTTCAGTGTAATTGATCAAGAAGTACATTTCTGCTCCATGTTTCTGCTGCGTAAAGGGTTAACCCTTTGCTGTCCTGCATCTCTACAGCTTAAATTTAATACTAAAACATTTTGAGTAAACAATCCATGCTGCATGAATTGTTTATTTAAAATGTTACAGTATTTAAATTTAAATTGTTTATTTAAGGAGGTAGACTGGGAGTAACAGCTGATGAGTGTGATTGTTGCCTAGCGCATGTCATGACAAAGTTTACTCAACTTGAACTTGGACTACTGTCTCTCTACTTCACAGTTTTCACTTATCGTGGGGGCCGTGGTCCCTAACACCTGCGATAAACGAGGTACCACTGTACTGTGAATACTAGAAAAGCTGCACTGTATAAAATAATTACTATAATTATTAAAATGTCAGTACAAGTAAAATGTGTTTGTATATTTTTAAAAAAAATGTATATATNTATATATATACAGGTGGTCCCCGACTTACGAGCGAGTTCCGTACTTATGAGTTGCTCGTAAACCGAAAATTCGTAATTCGGGACTACCTTTTTAAAAAATTTTTTAATATACCGCACGAGCACGTACATGTGCGGTAATGAACAGTTACCAAGCATTTCAACTATCCTAACACTTTAAAATACTTTAAAATACAGTATTAATAAAAAATATAAAAAATTAATTTCTTACTTTGAGCTGAGCTGTTTGCCTCCCTGTGTTACGTCCGAGCTCCCAGGCTTCCTGTAGCACCATGCTGTCCAAACCCTTTACAGGAAGGACTGTTAGTATGCTATCTTCATACATTTGGAGCCAGAAAAAAGTTTTAATAAGTTTTAATAACTTACCAAAAGCCGTCTGCTAGCGCCGCCATTAGCAGCACCTGTTAGCATTAGCCCCTCCGAGTCCGCAGTTACGGGCAGTCCAGTTTAGCTGCAGCTTCAAAAAGGCTGTCGGCTTTGTTATTCCAAGTTAGCTGGGTGTCCCCCGATATCTTCTGCTTCCAGTCCGACATCGAGGCGAGCTCCAGGAACCTCTGATCGCACAAAGCCGGCTGTCGAATCTGCAGCTCCGGTGGGGTCCGGTTTAGCATGTTAGCCTTAGCTCATACCATGAGCTGCTGGTCTCGCGCGGCGCTGTGGTAGCGATCGGCGGAGCGATCGCGGCTGCTGCTCCAGTCCTTAGACATTCACAGAGTTCAGGGAGTGTTTCCAGTTAATTTATCTGTATGAGGCATCCTCTTATGGGAGAAACAGTCCTCCAAACCGGCTGCCGAGTGCCGAGACCATAGATATCTTATATAGAACACTAGATACCCCATGGACTGCTCTCGCCTATTGGAGCCGACGAGATTTCAGGCGGCCATCTTGGGGATGTCCACCGCTCCACTCAGCCTTATATATTTGACAGGCACAATAAAGTATCAGCGCATTTAATCAATCATAACACGCTGAATAGTAATCCCATTGTCACTTATTTAAATTTTAGGCATACAGCAATTAAAACTGCATGTATAGGAACATATAGTTTAGCATATTTAAATAATTTTGGTGGAATATAATACTTTAATGTACATGTTTAACAAGATGCAATCAAAGAAGCAATTTATTCACACACACATTTTGTATACATATTCAGATACTGTAATTATATTTATATATATATATATATATATATATTATATACATATTATTATATATACATATTCAGATAAGCATATATATAACTATATATATAACTACTGTATATATATATATATGGTGTATGGTGTAGTGGTTAGGGCGTTTGACTTGGGACCCGAAGGACGCGGGTTCGCGTCCCGGCCACTACACACCTTGGGGTGTCTATGAGTGCACACCTATTTCTCCAGCTCCCCGAGCGCCTTCTATGGCTGCTCACTGCACCACCTGGTAGGTGGTTGGGTTAAATGCAGAGACGAATTTCGTCTGTGTATGGGAAACATACGCAGATGACAAGATTAGACAATTATTATTATTATTATTATTTATACCATACCATACCATACCAGTTTATTTATAAAGCACTTAAAAATACAGCAGCAGCCGTCCGAAGTGCTGTACAAGAATAAAAACAAGCACAAAACAATAAAAACAATCAATCTCAATCATATAAATATCGGTACATCACAAGTAAAATAATACAACACTAAAACAGAGATGTGAACTCATTCTGGTTTAAAAGCCAATGAAAACATATGTGTTTTTAAACGAGTTTTAAAAACAGATATTGATGGGGCCTGCCTGACCTTCAGTGGCAGCTCGTTCCACAATTTAGGAGCCAGAGCTGAAAATGCTCTGTCTCCTCTGGTCTTATAAAAGGTTTTTGGGACTGCTAAAAGCATCTGGTCAGCGGATCTGAGAGCACGTGATGGCACATAAAGTTGAAGCAGTTCAGACAGATAAGAGGGACTAAAACCGTTCAAAGACTTAAAAACAAACAATAAAACTTTAAAATGGATTCGAAACTGGACAGGAAGCCAATGAAGGGACATTAAAACTGGAGTGATGTGCTCACGTCTGCCTGTACCAGTCAAAAATCGTGCAGCAGCATTTTGTACCAGCTGCAACCGAGAAAGCGAGGCCTTATTTACTCCAATCAGAAGAGAGTTACAATAATCCAGGCGTGAAGTAATAAAAGCGTGGATTACGGTCTCTAAGTGGCGTCTAGAAAGGAGGGGCTTGATTTTTGACAGGCGCCTCAGATGAAAGAACGAGGACTTAACCATGCTGTTGATGTGACAGTCCAGTTTCAGGCAGGGGTCAATTTTCACTCCTAGATTTGTCACAATCGACTTTTCATATGGGGCCAAAGAGGAAAAATCAAAAGTGGTGGGACTGTCAGGAGCACTAGATCTAAAGACCATAACCTCGGTCTTTTTATCATTAAAATGAAGGAAATTAAGCGCCATCCACCCTCTAATGTCACCAAGACAGTCCAGAAGAGACTGCGTGGAGCCATTTTGTTTTACAGGAAAATAGACTTGACAGTCATCCGCATACAAATGAAACTGCACACCATGTTTCCTGAAAATAGAACCGAGTGGCAGAAGGTAAAGTGAGAAGAGCAGAGGACCAAGGATAGATCCCTGGGGTACACCCCAGGGGAGGGCAGCAGATGCAGAGGTAAAATTATCAATCTTCACACTGAAACTTCGATTTGAAAGGTAGGACCTAAACCACTGCAGAGCTGAGCCAGTGATGCCCACCCATTGCTCCAATCTGGCGATAAGAATTTCATGGTCGACTGTGTCAAAAGCAGCTGTTAAATCTAAAAGCACAAGTAAAACACAGTTTCCAGAATCCAGCGATAAAAATATATCATTAAAAACCCTTAAAAGAGCAGATTCAGTGCTATGGTAGGTTTTAAAACCAGACTGGAAGACCTCCAAAATTTTAAATTCATCCAAAAAGTCCTTCAGCTGGGTGTAAACAACTTTTTCCAATATTTTTGAAATAAAAGGTAACTTTGAAATTGGCCTAAAGTTGGACAAAGAGGTAGGATCAAGGCCAGGTTTTTTCAATAATGGCTGAACCACAGCATGTCTAAAATTGCCTGGCACCACGCTAAACATTAAGCTGCTATTGATCAAATTTAGAACAAAAGAGCCAACTGTAGAAAATACCTCCTTAAGAAAACAAGGAGGTACAACATCAAGGGGGGAACCTGATGGTTTCATACTGGTGACAATTTTCTCTAGGTAGGAGAGAGAAATAGGCTCCAGATGATCAAAAAGTGCAGGACAGGGGACCAGGATGGAAGGGTCATGGGAAGGAAAAGAAATACAAGCCCTCGTGTTCGTAACCTTGTCCAAAAAAAATTGAAGGAACTTATCACTATATATATATATATATATATATATATATATATATATATATATATATATATATATATATATATATATATATATGTAACCACTGTTCACGTTTACCCTATGAACAGCGCCCAGTTTCTCTGACCTACACTCTATGAAATACTTCACAATATGAAATAAGTGTGTTATTTGGTGACAGCCTATGCTGTAAATAGAGTGTGTAACTGAGCCCAATATCAAAACTAGATAAATCCAGCTAAAATCTAAATGACATGCAAATTTAACATTATACTAAATACGGAAGGAATAGGAAAAATAGTAAAGTTGAAAAAACATACCAGTTTAATAAACTGTACTGGTCAGTAGGGCAATGCACATTAGAGCACAGTTAAACATTTAGAACAGTTAGTGCAACCAAACTGTCTCAGAACTGTACAAAACAACCCCTCAAACAGAATACATATAACAACAACAAAAAATCAGCAAACAAGGTTGAATGAATTAACCACACTTTTCAGTCTCAAAACTTCAGCAGGCAAGGCTGAGTGAATTAACCACACTTTTCAGTCTCAAAAAATCAGCAGGCAAGGCTGAGTGAATTAACCACACTTTTCAGTCTCTTGACTTAACAAAGCAGTCAGTTAGCTCTAAAACGTTGCAGGCCTGAAGGGACTCAGTGAGCTATCATCCTCAGAATAGCAGTTCCAGAGATGGCGGCTCCCAGAACAACAGCGAGGAATGGGTTACTCACCCCCACCATGGATTACCAGTTTGGAACTAACTGCAATGAAACTGCTCCAACTTCAGTCCAACTGTAATTTCCTGTTCACGAGCGTGGTTTGGGTCCGCAGCTCCACATCCAAGCAATACGCTGAGCGTGGTCCGGTTCAGTGGCTCCAGAAAACAGACAAAAACGTCCAGGGAAAAGTTTTGTAGCTTCAATGTTAGCTAAAACAAAAAGTCCCAGCGGTATTGATCCAAACCTGTTCATCAACCGCTGCCGACCAACTCCTTCACACCTCCAACAACGCTTTTTTCCCCCCAGAGCATCACAGCCAATCAGATTGCTTAAACGCCCTCACCCCAGACCATACAGCCAATCAAATTGCTTAAACTTGATTTTGCCCTTGACAGACCAGCAGGATAGCAACAAGTGAAACGATGCATTTACTGGCAGTGGTAAATAACAGTTACTAACAAAAACGCTACATTTACTGGGTGTTTTAAGCCAATTGAAAATACTTGTACATACTATAATGTTAAGGACTTTTACAGTGTGTAAAACCTCCAATATGTGAGTGCAAAACATTAGCCAGATTAAGTAAAAGGCGATTATTACTGTTTAAAGTAAAAAGGCCTACAATGCATTGCATGTAAGAACATGTTTAAGGTGTGTAGGAAAAAAGAGTTATACTGTATATATATAACCCAAGGGGTTACATCCTCCCCCTTCTAAAAGTCCAGATGCCCTCATCGGACTATCTACGCAGAACAATTCAATTTACCCTTGTTGGCTAAATTACTTGTCATAAAAACCCCAAGCTAAACTAGAGGAGGCACACACTGGACCACAGGGGCATGGCTCCTTCTTCCAATGGTGATTCTTACTCCACGGTGTACTATCACTAATGGCTCGTCGAAAGAATGTCCAGGCCTGTCATAACTGAGCCGAATGACTGGCTTAATCTCTCGTCGTGAATGATGATTATTAAGGGGCTCTGCAATGCTTTCAGACTGACTAGCCAAAAGGGTCGCTTCCCCAGCTAGACCTGTGGCCCCCACCGGGTCGTCAGGTAGCTGTCTAACCTCTGGTCTCTTCGCAGCCTCTGAGCCTGTGACAGCACTCATAGGTTCTGTCGGACAAGCACTATTTGAAGGTGTTGCGGGGTCTGTAGTGACATGAGACTCTGGTCGGTTGACGTGGTCTGCCAGTAGATCTAGTGCTTGGGAAACCGACTCTCTCTGAGCAGTGGATAGGTACCACAAATCGTCTTCCTCCGCATCAGACAGAAGCTCCTTGTCCGTTCCGTGCATTGCACTGTCATCATGCATGTTTGTCTGGATTTTTGTTGAGGACCTTGTTTCAGATCGGTGGTATTCTGGTTTCTCTTCATGATCATCAGGAAACCGAACCAGGTGTCCAATAGGTAAGAGATTATCACGATGCAGAGTTTTGACAACGACTCTACCTTTTTCCGACTTTACCTTGTAAACCGGCAAGCTTGGCAGTTTTTCCATCACTATATAAGGGCTTGAGTTCCACTTATCTCCCAGTTTATTCTTGCCAGGTACACCTGTCATTCGAATGAGTACTCTGTCTCCAGGTTCTAGAACTTGATTTCTTACTCTAGTGTCATAGTATCTTTTGTTGCGCTGGTGGCTCTTGTCTGCAACTTCTTGTGCCAATTGGTAAGCCTGTTGCAACTCTGCTTTTAGCTTTTCAACATACTGAAGGTAACTTTGGTGATCTTTGCCATCTGGAGATGTCCCAAAACATATGTCAACTGGCAGACGAGCCTCACGACCAAACATGAGGTAGTATGGTGAATAACTGGTAGAGTCATTTTTCGTACAATTGTAAGCGTGAACCAGCAAACTGATATGTTGACTCCACCTTTGTTTTTGAGAGGGATTGAGCGTGCCCAGCATAGATAGGAGGGTGCGGTTAAAACGTTCCGGTTGTGGGTCACCCTGGGGATGATAAGGAGTCGTCCTTGACTTCTTTATGCCCAACATTTGCAGCAGCTCTTTGATTAATCGGCTCTCAAAATCACGTCCCTGATCAGAGTGAATCCTCGCAGGCAGTCCGTAGTGAATAAAGAACTTGTCAACCAAAATCTTGGCAACGGTTGAGGCTTTTTGATCTTTGCTGACATAGGCCTGGGCGTAACGGGTAAAATGGTCTGTAACCACGAGGACATTGGCCACTCCCTTCACATCAGGCTCAATAGATAAAAAATCTATGCAGACCAGGTCGAGAGGGCCACTGCTAGTGATTTGATTTAGTGGTGCAGCCCGTTGGGGTAGGGTTTTGCGGGCAACACACCTGCCACAATTCTTGATGTAGTCGGTAACATCGGAGACCATCTTGGGCCAGAAAAACCTGTCTCTCAATAGCTCAACGATGCGATCTATTCCAAGGTGCCCAGAATCATCATGAAGCGCCCTGAGTACTTGTGGTCGGAATTGACTTGGGAGAACGAGTTGTAAGTTCTGGCGGCCATCAGGTCTGGAAACTTTCCGGTGCAACAGTCCATCTTTCATCAGGAGTTTTGAACTTTCCCTTTGTAGAAGCAATAACTCAGGATGTCCGTTGGAGGGCCAGACCCCAACTTGAACTGCTTTCTTGGCACGACCAATCACAGGATCTAGGTCTTGTGCTTTGGCCAGATCTACTTTGCTTAGTCTCTCCAAAGGACTTAACTGCAGGTGAGTAAAACAAGCATATGCATCAGGAATAGCACTCGGCTTGGCCCCTAGTTGATCGATAAGTCGCTCTGAGTGCTCGGAGGACTGAGTTCTGTCCACAGGGTGGAAAAGAGCTTTAACTCCAGCGGGGGATATTATTCTCCAACTGTGGTCATCATCAATTGCATTTCTGGACAACCAATCAGCATCCACATTATCTCGGCCAGGTTTGTATTGGATGTCAAAATCGTAAGTGGTGAGGGCGGCTAGCCACCTATGACCCGTTGCGTTCAACTTGGCGGTTGTAAGTATGTAAGTGAGGGGGTTATTGTCCGTCCTCACTGTAAAACGAGCCCCATAAAGATAATCATGAAACTTGTCCACGACTGCCCACTTCAATGCCAAGAATTCTAATTGGTGAACAGGGTAGTTTCTCTCTGACTGGCTCAGCTTGCGACTAGCAAATGCAACAGGACGCAAGCCATCAGAATGTTCCTGGTTAAGGACCGCTCCAAGCCCATCAAGGCTGGCATCGACGTGAAGGACGTACGGCTTTGAAGGGTCTGCAAAGGCCAAGACGGGGGCGTGAGTGAGACACTGGACAATTTTTTGAAATGCCTCCGTACATTCGGGCGTCCATCGCTCACCAAATGGCTGAGAGTGGTGGTAGTATGGTGTGACAAAGCCCTCATTCTTCTTTCGTTTCTTTTGTGTTGGTGGGTACCCCTTTGTAAGATCTGTGAGGGGCCGGACTATGGCAGAATAGTTGGCGATGAACTTGCGGTAATAACCGCAGAACCCTAAAAAGGACTGCAGTGATTTTAGGTTCATTGGAGGTTCCCAGTTCGCCACTGCCTTTATCTTGTCAGGGTCTGTTGAGACACCAGCAGCAGACACGATGTGACCAACGTATTTGACTTGGGGTTGACAAAATTGACACTTATCTATGGACAGTTTTAGACCTTGTTCTCTCAGGCGATCAAGCACTTTCAGAAGGCGCTCTTCATGCTCTTCTAGAGTACGACCAAACACAATAAGATCATCGAGGTAGACGAGACACTGGAGAAGATTCATGTCGCCTACTGCCTTCTCCATTAATCGCTGAAATGTCGCTGGGGCACCAGTGATCCCTTGAGGCATACGTTCAAATTGGTAGAAACCCAAGGGGCAAATGAACGCAGTCTTTTCTTTATCTTCTTCTGCCATCTCAATTTGGTAATAGCCACTGCGAAGGTCAAGCACAGAGAACCAGCGACTCCCCGTGAGGCAGGCCAAGGCATCGTCTATTCTCGGAAGTGTGTATTGGTCTGGTATGGTTCTGGAATTAAGTGTACGGTAATCAATGCACATTCGAATTTTGCCAGTTTTCTTTCTTGCGATGACAATTGGTGAAGCATATGGCGAACGAGATTCTTTAATTATGCCAGCTGCAAGAAGCTCCTGTAAGTGTCGTCGAACGTCATCAATGTCTGCGGGAGCCAAGCGTCTTACCCGTTCTCGAAATGGTCTGGCATCATTTAGTCGGATGTGGTGTTCAACCCCTTTTGCAAGTCCAACATCCCATTCGGTCAAAGAGAAAACTTCAGGTCGCTCAGCCAGCTTTTGTGATAGTCTGACTCTCCAGCTTTCAGGAATGGGGGATTCACCAAAATTGAATACTGCCGGATCAAGTCTTTGGTGGGGTACTTGGCTTGGCTGTATCTGTGTGACTATGTCAGCTTTATGAACATGAGCTATGACCGTGCCTTTAGGAAGGGACTTTGGTTTGGCCGTCTCATTTTTCAGGAACAGTGGGAATTGTTTTGTATCCATGTCCATAGACAAAAGCACACATGAAGGCATTAGTACCCCTGCAGGAAGGGATCTGGTTACAGGTGTCTCAATCACTAATATGCTGTCATCCAATGATTCAGAGCAGGACACTTTACACATGGCTGTAAGTCCAGAACCAGGGGGTATAGTAAGCGGCCCCGGTCCACTCCATTTCACAGAAGCTACAGCTCTGTTTGTAGTCACAGCTGACTTTTGGATGGGCTGTGCGCATATCCGCCTGGTTTGTGCCCTCTTGTTGCTCTTTGAAGCCATTTCAGGCTGTGGCTCATGAATGAAAGTCCGGGCATTGGTGCCAATGATGACTGGCTGTGGTTCAGGACCATTCGGCTCTGGGCAGACTAAAGCCAAGACTGTCCGGGATCCACCTGTCACAATATCCTCGG
>JBBPBX010019759.1:0-22548 GCA_038048925.1 Garcialebias charrua | reverse complement strand
AGACCTTATCTTTGAGGCCATCACTGCACTGCCACTCAAACAGACAGCCTGTGATGGACATCCCTGACACTGTGAGCTTGTTTATGTGCATTCCATGTGGCGTTCCAGCCTTTGGTCATTTACAGTTCAGCGGTGTGGAGGGTGGCACGGCTGGTGACGTGCGAGCTGCTGCAAATTTGTCTGTGCAGAGAAGTGTGGGCGTGTGTGAATGAGTGGCTGGCTATTAAATCACCGGAGTGTGTCATGAGAAATGTTTCTGCAAACAGTGAGACGAGACAGCGAAGGCCAAGCCACCTCAGACACCCCACCTACCACCATCACGTGCCTCCTGACACCTTCCTTATATCACTACTCCCGCTAAAGGGCAGCCATGGATAAAATAAATTTCCTAATACCTGATTATAGTAATTGTTTTTAGTTGGAGTGTCACTTGAATATCCCACATGAGCATTTCATCCGCCTGAGAGCAGAAAGGTAAAGACGAGCACGATGTGAAGAAGGACATCAAGGTGAGTGGGTGCAGGTCCAAAACTTCAGGGAGTGGAACTGTTTGAGACATGCCTCACCAGCAGGAGGAAATAAAGAGCGGCACTATAGCAACATGCTGGACAGAAAGCTATTTGCTCAAGTGTTTTTACATCTTCTCTGTCCACTGGACTCACACACTACACACACACACACACACATGTGCTTGTTCATGTAACACACAGCAAAGAATAATAATGCATGGCCATTTATTCCACAAGGGGGTGCAGGATGTTTCCTACAGCAGCACCTTCATCCACACGTTGTGTCTCATGGGTCCACACACACACAAATACACTTAGAATGAAAAATAAACTTTATTGATCACAAAGGGTGACACATTCTGAAATAACTGAAAATACAAAAAAAAAAAAATCTAAATGTGATAAGAAATAATACTGTAAAAATGTGTAACATTCAAATACAAAAATATACAGACAGGAAAAATAAGTAGTACAGGAAGATGTAATGAAAAGAAATTAATATAAAATTACAACGGACAATCAAAATTATTATTTTTTATATAAAAGAGGACTAAGCAATGCGACTGTTCAGGGCAGGAAGAATTACCTACAGTCAGTCAGCACAGCAGAGGAGTTTCAGTCTGTTTGAAAAGCTTCTGTCAGTGTGTGGTCCAGATTGTCCATAGTGGACAAGTTTATCCTGCTAGTTTATCTTGCAGCAAAGAATGAAGCACTATACAAATATATGAACGAAGCATCATATACAGACCCTTTCCAAAAAAAATTAGAATATCATGGAAAAGTTGTTTAACTTCCATAATTCCATTCAAAAAGTTAATCTTTAATAGATGATAGTTTCAGGATCCACAATTTAAACAGTTTCAAGTATTTGTTTATTTTTACATTATTTGGGCTTCAAGCTCATGAAGCCCATGAAAACATGATTAAAAAATAGAATGTGAATATATACAGGTAGTCCCCGACTTACGAGCGAGTTCCATTACTACGAGGTTCTCGTAAGATGAAAATCTCGTAAGTCCATACATATATAAAAAATTAATTTCTTACTTTGAGCGCAGCTTCTCTCGTCTCTTAGCTCCGCCGCGTTATGTCCGAGGTCCCCAGCTTTCTGCAGCACCACGCAGTCCAAACTGTAAGGAAGGACTGTTAGTACGCTAACTTCATACATTTGGAGCCAGAAAAATATTTAATAAACTTACCGAAAGCCGTTTCTCCGCGTGTTCATTCATCCAAACAAGCTGCCCACGTTAGCTGTTGTTAGCCCTCGCCAGATTAGGCCTGCTCTCGTTAGCGCTCGTTAGCGTGTAGCACATCCAAAAAAGGCTGTCGGAGCTGCTTCTCCACGTTAGCTGGTGTCCATCCGACATCTTAGGCGAGCTCCCGGACATTGAGGCGAGCTCCCGGACATTGAGGCGAGCTTCCAACCGCCGGTTCGTTTCTGGCCCGCTTAGCATTTAGCCTAGCCTTAGCTTAGCCCATGAGCTAATGTTGTCGTGCGGCGCTTTGGGAGCGATCGCTGAGCGATCTGCTGCTGCTGCTCCAGTCCAGACACATCCTCAAAGTTCACAGAGTGTTTCCAGCTATTTTATCCATATGAGGCAACCTCTGATCGGACGCACGGTCCTCAAAAGCCAGCAGCTCCTGGCCGCAGGTCTCTTCGCCGGCATGTCTACAGTAATCCCCGCCCGCTTAGCTCCGCTCGTTGCATGGTCAGGCGGAGGGGATCCGCTCGTCTTATGTCTGCCGGATGCGCGTTGGGAGCGATCGCTAATACGCTAAAAATTGAAATAAAACATAAAAATAACAATTATACTTTATTTATAAAGCCATTTAAAACAACCACAGCTGCAACAAAGTGCTGTACACATGAAATTAAGAACATTTAAACACAAAAAAATATATATATATATATGTATATATATATATGTATATATATATGTATATATATATATATATATATATATATATATATATATATATTAGGCATGTAACGGTTGTAATGGGTTTACCGAACCGTTTCGGTACGTCACGTTCGGTTCGGTCCACCTGCGTACCGTTTCGGTTATTTTTTCCACTCATTGAACGTTAATATATGCACCGCGGAACAAAATTTCCTGGCCGCGTTTCCGCACGGAGCTATTATCGCGAAGCACGCGCAGCTCGCGCTGCCTTTAGCCGTTAGCTTCTCACTGCGGTCTCCTGTTTGGGACTGTTTCTTGTTAAAAGACGAGCGGCGCGCACATTCAGCGCTGTGTGTGTGGACTTTGTTTCATGAAGAGACTGGCTCTCTCTCTCTTGGCACGTCTCGTGAACGCGCTTGAAACGACGTCATCGGAATGTGAACACCGCAGTGAAGAACGAGCAGCTTGCCGCTAACAACAGCTGCACGCCTGCATTTAAACTACTTTTGTCAGGTAAATCATATCAGTCCAGAGCAATAACACAAACTGTGAGTTTTTAAATATCTGAGTCGAAGTCTGAGTGTTGTTATTATGCGCAGGCTTTAAAGTTATTGATCCTCACTACGAACACCCATCACTCAAAAAGTGCAGAACTTTATGAAAAAACAAAAACTGATGTCAACAAGCCCTGGAGCAAAGCCCTGCCCTGATGATGAGTGAGAGATTCAACCGTTCAAAAAGAGGTATTCTTTTATTATTATTATCTGTGGAATGTTCTGGAGAGTGATGTGAAAAATGCAAAATCAATGTATACATTTAAGAAAAAGGTCAAAAAGGACTTGCTCAAAAACTATATATGATGTAGCTTAGTGTGTTTGTGTATTACAGTTAGAAAAATTAAGTAGTTATTCATTTTGTGATGTAGTTTGAAGGTTATCATTGTTTGAACAAACTGTGAAATAAGGGGCAGATATAATAAGATTTCATCTTCTTTCTGCTCATTTCATTTTATCCTACTTGTATTCTTGTATCTGATGAAACTGTTTTGTATTGTTCTTTTAAAATGAATGAATAAACATCAAATCAAATCAAAATTATCTAAATAATCTTTTTTATTCAAAATCATAATCTTATTAACTTTTTTTTTTAATTGTGTTTTATTTCCAGTCTGGGACAGACATCCACCAGAGATCACCTGCAGCTAAGAAGTGTGTGATGACTGAACTGAACTCTGAACTTTTCCAGCACCTGTCCCACCAAGAAGAAGTTGTGAGTACAGTAATGAGGACAAATACAGCCACACTGATGCTACTGGACAAAAACTTGATTAGTTAGATTGTAAACAGTCTGTTGCTGCTTATTGTTCTGACTGTTATTGTATTTATTAAGATTTTTTATTATTGTTAAAATAGTTTTATTGTAGAGTGCTGTTTATTTAAAATATCATCCAAATGGGTCACTTTTATTTATTACTACCGGTACAATACTGTACAGTACAAACGTATTTTTGGCATATTTTCAAAAGAAACATTTTGTAAGTCTTTATTTTGTCCTTTTTTTTTGTACCGAAAATAAACCGAAAATAAACCGAACCGAGCCCTCCTTGTAGTTGAACCGAACCGAAATGTGATTTTAGCGTACCGTTACACCCCTAATATATATATATATATATATATATATATATATATATATATATATATATATATATATATATATATATATATAATCATATATATAGTGGTTAGGGCGTTTGACTTGGGACCCGAAGGACGCGGGTTCGCGTCCCGGCCACTACACACCTTGGGGTGTCTATGAGTGCACACCTAATTCTCCAGCTCCCCGAGCGCCCTCTGGCTGCTCACTGCACCACCTGGGGTGGTTGGGTTAAATGCAGAGACGAATTTCGTCTGTGAATGGGAAACATATGCAGATGACAGACAAACACATTATTATTATTATTATATATATATATACATATATAATTATATACATATATACATATATAATTATATACATATATACATATATAATTATATACATATATACATATATNTATATATATATATATATGTGTGTGTGTGTTTTGCTCTGGCTCGTGGAGGATTTAAGATGTGCCCGCCAGTGCACGCTACCACCCCACCCCCCACACATCTCAGAAAAACCCAATGTGAAGGTGGATTTTAGAGGCCGTCAGATGGAGAAAATGAAAGATGATATTCTGGACACTTCGAGGGCACCAACCAAGGGTAAAAACAGAAGGTGGATATTTTAAGTCAGCATCAATCTCTTGTTATTCATCCCCACAGCTCAGATGTCTTGATAAGTATCTGATAAGGTTTGGTAAACAAAATTGATCATTACAAAATTCATGAGGTCCAGACATCCAGACTCGGCTGTGTTTTCTACTTGTGGGCAAGGCTATTATTTTTCCCTTCGTCTCACAACAAATCTACACGCTGAATGCCTCCAAGACTCAGGAAAAGGGCAAATTTGCATACTTTCCATAAGGAAGAAAATCTAACCATATAAATGTAAATAAGATGAGCTTTACTTATATTTCCTAGAGAAAACAGTGAACTGATAAGAAGTTAGCTGATGGACAAAAGGGGCAGAGGTGGATGGAGTCGAAAGGGCTCCGAGATGTTCATGCATTAGTATTTTTATTATGCCAGAGACTAAAAGAAAACTGCATTCCTTTCAGTATTCATTTACTTTGCTCATGCTGGCAGTGACTTGCTATGACTGCAAACAAGCAGCAGGGGGCAGTGCTGCAACATGCATCCAAACCAGCATTGTTTTCCTAAAGGACTTGTTTCTCTTGGGGTGTCTCTTACTATGCAAACATCCAACTCATCTGCTGCACCCCTGCTGGCAGAATAACCATCTCAGCTTTAGTGAAAGACATTTGTGGAACTCTGGTACAGCACAATATCTCATTTCACTATGTATTTTTCCCCCACAGAGACAACCCAGACAGCATCTACAACCAACAGTCATGGGAAAGAAATGTCTTGACTTGGAACTCGGCAGCTGCTGCCACAGCTCATGGCTGCTCCTGATCAGGCACCAGGTTGGCAATATTTGGTGCACTGGCCACAAAACAACCTCTTGTTTGCAGTTTGTCCACAAAAGCCAACCAAGATGACGTGTGAGGCATCCATCTACACATCTCATTGTAGTCCCAGTTTCTGCCTTGGCAAGCCCACGCCATAGACTCTTTTGCCTGCTGGACCTCTGCCGGTCTCTGTTCAGCCGTTTGGTTCTTCGTGCAGGCTCTGGCTAAATGAGTTGTGATGTTTTTCTGTGGTTGTTCACACAGCAAACAGTAGATGATGGGGCGATCAGATTTATTTCTGTGAAAGAAAGCAGACATAAAATGTAACCTAAATAAGTCAGAGTCAGAGAGTCTTTATTGTCATTTGCACCGCATGTGGTAAATGTGATGAAAACGAGATTATGTACACGGGGTCCCAGTTACATCCAACAACAAATGCAAGAGAAAAACAGTAATAACATCTAGAATTAACTAAGAGAAACATCAACTAGTAATACACTAAGCCCTAATGTAGTGGAAAAACATCATTATAAACAGCAGCACGAACATGAGTCTGTATGAGCAGATGGTCACAGATGAACACAGCAACAAGAAAACAGATCAGCATCAGCATGATGTGATATTTTGCAGTGTTTATTCTTATTATTTATTTATTCATGAGTCTAACAGCCTCAGGGTAGAAGCTGTTCCTCAGTCTAGTGGTTCTACATTTGATGCTCCTCAACCTCCGTCCTGAGGGGAGTGGGGCAAAGAGTGAGTGTGCTGGGTGAGTGAGGTCTTTCATGATGCAGGTGGCTCTTTTCCTGCATCTGGAGGTGTAAATGTCTGTGATGGTGGGGAGACTGACTCCAACAGACTTCTGTGCAGCCTTCACCACTCTCTGTAGAGCTTTCCTCTCTGCAACTGTGCAAATAAAGTGTGTAAATAAAGTGTCTTTAACTAGAGAAATTAGATTTCCTGCGAAAATGCAGAGTGAATGTTTATTGCAGAAGAACTTGTTAAAAACTGCTAAAATTACCTAAAACCTGCTGAATTGTATTTGTAGCTGAAATGGGAGAACAAGCCTTAATTAGAAGAAAGCCGAAAGAACACATATTTGCTGAATTAGGTTTGAATAAACAGAAGTACAAAAATTAAGAATTTTTTTTTTTTAATTGCTAAAATAACAAACAAACAAAAAAACTGAAATGTACCGGGGTAGCTGAAAAGAGAAAGAAGATTAAACTACCACAAGGATGCTTTTACAGAGAGTGGTGAAGGCTGCACAGAAGGTCTGTTGGAGTCAGTCTCCCCACTATCACATTTACACCTCCAGATGCAGAAAAAGAGCCACCTGCATCATGAAAGACCTCACTCACCCAGCACACTCACTCTTTGCCCCACTCCCCTCAGGACGGAGGTTGAGGAGCATCAAATGTAGAACCACTAGACTGAGGAACAGCTTCTACCCTGAGGCTGTTAGACTCATGAATAAATAAATAATAAGAATAAACACTGCAAAATATCACATCATGCTGATGCTGATCTGTTTTCTTGTTGCTGTGTTCATCTGTGACCATCTGCTCATACAGACTCATGTTCGTGCTGCTGTTTATAATGATGTTTTTCTATTACATTAGGGCTTAGTGTATTACTAGTTGATGTTTTTCTTAGTTAATTCTAGATGTTATTACTGTTTTTCTCTTGCATTTGTTGTTGGATGTAACTGGGACCCCGTGTACATAATCTCGTTTCATCACATGTACCACATGCGGTGCAAATGACAATAAAGACTCTCTGACTCTGATGTGGAAAGAACTAAAATGAGTTCAAAGAAACTGTGGAATCAGCTGAAAACCCTAAAATTAGCATTTAAAGAGCTATCCTAGGACTCCTATGTTAGAATGTTGTTCATTGACTTCAGCTCGGCATTTAACACCATCATCCCCCAACAGCTCATCCTTAAACTGGACAGTCTGGGGCTGAACACCTCAATGTGTAACTGGCTGCTAGACTTCCTGACCGGGAGACCACAGACAGTGCGGGTCGGGAGTAACACATCTAGCACCATCACATTGAACACAGGGGCCCCACAAGGATGTGTGCTGAGCCCCCTTCTATTCACCCTGCTAACACACGACTGCACACCATCGTACAGCTCCAACCACTTCATCAAGTTTGCGGACGACACAACAGTGGTGGGTCTCATCAGCAACAACGATGAGACGGACTACAGGAACGAGGTGAGCCGCCTGGCCTTGTGGTGCGGACACAACAATCTCACTCTCAACGTGGAGAAGACAAAGGAGATTGTTGTGGACTTCAGGAAGAGGGATGCCCAACATGCCCCTCTGACCATCAACAGCACCGCAGTGGAGAGAGTAGACAGCACCAAGTTCCTGGGAGTGCACGTCTCAAAGGACCTGTCCTGGAGCAGGAACACTGCAGCACTGGCAAAGAAGGCTCACCAGCGTCTCTACTTTCTCCGCAAGCTGAAAAGGGCTGGAGCTTCAACCCCCATCATGAGCACCTTCTACAGAGGTGCCATAGAAAGTGTCCTGACCAGCTGCATCACTGTGTGGTTTGGTGCATGTACTGCATCCTGCCGCAAGAGCCTCCAGCGCATTGTGAGAGCAGCTGAGAAGATCGTGGGCACCTCCTTGCCCTCACTGCAGGACTTACACAGCAAACGCCTCACTCGGAAAGCCCACTGCATGGCAGGTGATCCCACACACCCACTACACAGCTGCTTTAGACTGCTGCCATCAGGGAGGAGACTGAGGAGTCTCCAGGCTCGAACCAGCAGACTGAGAGACAGCTCTGTTCATCAGGCAGTCAGGATGCTAAACACTCTGCCTGCTCTGCCCCCCCTCCCATTTGAACTGCCTTAACTCTAAAACTTTCTCACACATTACCACACAACACAAAGATTTTAACACTGGACTCTGTGTCATCAAACGGGTTATTCACTAAACTCTCGGTCATGTGCTAATACAGTTTGCACTACTTCTCATACTTGCACTAATGTTTGTATTACATCACTGCCTATAATCATAATACTGTTTACATTCTCTGTTTACATTTATTAATACTGTTTACTTTTATTACTACTGCTTACATGTAATTACTACTGTTTACATTTTCACTACTCTAATATCTACACCACTGCTGATACATATACAGTGTGCTCTGAACGGTCTTATTTAGGGATGCCCAATGTGCCTTACTGCATATGCCACTTTCTGCCTCTATAACGACATCAACTACTACCTCATACATATACTGTGCACATTAACTCATACGCTGCTTTGCCACTTTGCAAATGTCAATACTAGAAACCTTTAGTTTATTTTAGTTATACTTTTTATACTCTTTTTTTTATACTAGTATGCAAAAAACTCAGGACAGTATTATGTTCATTAAATGTTTAATGTTTTAGCTTTAGAGTTGGTGTAAATTTTATGTTCATTGAATGTTTAATGTTTTAGTTTTAGAGTTGGTGTAAATTTTCATACTCTTATACCACTATGCAAAAACTCAGGACAGTGTTAGTTTTACTATTTTATGCTTATGTCTATTATTATATGTTCAGTGTTTCAATGTTTAGATGTTTACTGTTGCACCGAGGGACTGAGAGAAACGCAATTTCGGTCCTGTGTATGTCCTGTACAGTACATATTGCAGATCTGACAATAAAGTTGACTTTGACTTTGACTTGACTTTGACTAAGTGGCTTGGCTTTAAGTGAGCCTCTTAGAGAAACTGGTCCAGATGACATGATTTAACCATTTCTGTTGTGATCTACCTGGATGATTGAACTTGCAAAGCTTTGTCTGAATCACTTTGGCCTTTTCATTTACCCTTTATTTATACAGGTAGTCTCATTGAGTCACGAGAACTCATTTTTGAGAGAGACCTGTTTAGTGAGCAGATGGTGGGGGTTAAGGGCCTTGCTCATGTGCCCAGAGTAGGGTGAATGAGGGTGGAGGCAGGTGTGGGCGTTTCACCTTTTCCACCCACATTTTGATGCTGACGGTACTGAGAGTTGAACCGGCAACTTTCCGATCACAGGCCCATCTTCTGACCTCTGCGCCACCACTCCCCCACGGAGTCCTTGGTTGTCCTCAGGCTGTTTCTCTGAGTAGCAAGTTGACGATCTGGCCTAAAACATTTGATTGTTGTACATGATGATGATGGTTTTGGAGGGATGTGTTTTGTACGTGTTAAAAGTCTGCTTCTGAGATTTCAACAGGAGGTTGACATGAAACACAGCAGTGAAGACAGATCTGGTTGGCAGGCCGCAGAAGGACGAAGTCCTCCGGATGGGAGACAAAATGTTTCTCACTTAAATGGGGACCATCAACCTAACGACAGATCGTTAGTGCTCCGATGGCTGCTTGCTATCCACACCTTTCTGGGTTGAGTTTTGAAGGAATATACACGCATTTAGATGTTCTATATGTTAATCTTACTTGAAACTAATAACAAGCGCTCTATAATCAAGGTATTTACAATGGTTTTACAAATGTTTATGCAATTAAACAACATTATAATGCACGCGTTTAGATCCAGCAAAGAGAGGGTTAACAGCTCTTGGCAGCAGAAAGGCACTTTGTGTTTGCTTTGGCCGACACAGGCTTTACTTAAACTAAGGCTGAGCACTTATAAAACAAACACACACACTTGGTCATCAATTAGTGTAACTGGACATTAACTACATGAATTTACATTAAAGAGAATACACGAAACACATGGATCTGACAATTTTAAACATGCAGAACAAAGGAGCGTTTTCAGAGTAGACCTCTGTTCCAGCCATAAAATCTCCAAGGCCATAAAACAGATAAACAAGGGAGCTCCAAGGCTCCTTATCAGGCCCTAAGCCAATGAGAAACGAGAAAAGCCCAAAGCTGCACTTTATACTGCCGAGAAGAGACAGACATCTTGAGCACTTTTTGAGAACAGCGCGTCGGACAGGTCAGTGCTCAATATGGCTCACAGTAATTTGTGCACAAATGATTGTTTATGCTGTAACTCTGTTAACCTGTAACCTGTGTTGATCCAAATAAATCTTGATCTTTTTTACATGAGAGCCTGGTCATTTCGAACACCGTCGAAATATCTCCTTCAAATGGTGACCACCCGACGTGATGGCCTTGTCTCTCTTTCTTTGGTGGAACGACGTGGCTCTTCTTCAGCTGTGCAGCAGTGGAGCTCTGACAGACAAATCAGGTGAGTCGACCGTGTTTTAAACAAAACCGACTATTTGGCCACGTCACAAATTAAACTGCGCACAAATGAAGTCCAGACTCGTGATAAATTCTGGTTCTTCAAGTTAAAGTTAATTAATAGAAGTTTGAGTTGATCTGTCGACACAGGTTACAGTTTGAACAGACGCTTGTTTGGTGCGGGACGGTCCCCGCTGCGCGTTCACGGGCAGAGCCGCGTGCTCGTGAGGAGGGGGGCGCGTGCCCGTGGTTTTTCCTTTGTGTGTGTGTGCGGGACGGGCCCGACAACTCGGTTTCGGGCCGAGGCGCGTGCTCGAAAGAGAGGGGGCGCGTGCCCGTGTTTTTTCCTTCGTGTGTCGTCGTGTGTGTTTTTCGTGTTTCATATACTTGTTTTTTGGGGGATCAAACGTCGAACGTCGTCTGTGTCATGTGTTTCGCTGCCGCTGGTCACGGACGGGGGGGTTACCGTCCGCCCGAGGCCAGAGGGGGGAGGCGTGCACGCGTCGCTACGTGTTCATCGGACGTTTCCGGGTGCGCTCGTTTCAATCAGAGTGGCTGGACTCGCGGGGATGTTCTGTTGCACGTACCACGTTAGGGGAGCTCCCGACTTCCTGGGACGTCACTGTGTGCGTGATCACCCCGTGCCGCCTGTTTTTGGTTGCCGAGCGACCCGTTGCCTGGTCTGTCGCGGGTCAGACCAGAAGCCACTGTGGGAAGTGGACCTCCGTGCGGCGGTGTATCGCGGGAATACATCGCGGTCACGTGGGAGGAACGTCTGCCGAGTGTGCCCTGCGGCGAACTAGCTACTCGCCGTAGTGGACTCGCACTGGAGGCGTGACCAGAGAGTGGTCACGGACCACTGGTCAGTTGAGGGGGAAGCCCGCCGGTTCATTGTGGGGCGGTGCTGATTGGATTTTTTGAGTTTCGGCCGTTTTGCATGCATTTTTACTCGTTTCTTTTGTGTTTTCGTGTTTCATTAATGTCAAAGAGGGGATCCTTGTATATAAGTGTCCATTTGATGGTCATTAATTGTTTGTGTCGACTCAGAGTGTGAAGTGAAGTTTTCTTTTTTTCAGTGGTGAATGGTGCTGCCATAATTTTATTCGCCAGAGGGAGATGTTGTTCAACATAGAAATAAACCTGGACACAAGAGGTTTTCACCTCAGAATTGTTTCAGACTTTTTGCTGTGTTTTACAACAGAACTCGAGTGCATGTGAGAACGGATGATCAATAAACATCTTGAGTGAATGAGATTGCGTGAAGGCGAGATGGAGCACATGCAAGGTGAACAAATGCAGGAACAAAAAGACATTCTTGAACTGTTGCTGCAGATCCGAGCAAATATCAGACGTTTACAAACCGAAAGCACAGAGAGGTGTAACCAGTTGAGCGAATTGGTGTCTAAAATTGTTGAGGAAGCAGACGGATCAACAGGAAATTTAGCTAATTTAGTCCTAACCAGATGTAAACAAGACAAACAAAAGATAGCTCATTGTAAAACGGTAGCAGACTATCAACAGTTAATTAATAATTATGATGGACAGCTGAAACAGATTGACCTTCTAGGAGAATTGTTCTTAATTGCATTAGGGCACACAGAGAAAAGCTCAATTTAAAAGAAAATTTAGAGCAGCTGGTGACAGGAAAAAGAGCAGTCAAACAGCGCCACCTACAGGAGGTTTGAAGCAAGTTGCAGAGACTGAGGGAGATGAGAAGGTTGTGAAGAGAAGGGGATGTGAAAGTGAGAAAACAGAAGTAAGGAAACAGGAAGTCGGTCAGACAGAGGAAGTGGGGAGGTTGTCAGAGAAGTATTTGGGGTGACAGAGGAGCAGCCAGAAATGAGGAGCAATGGAAGAGATTCATATCAGGAGATATGTGGAGGAAGGCAAAGACAGAGAGGGATGAGGTGACCCAGAAAGTGAAAAGCAAGTGGATGAAGGAGCAAACAGGAAGTTGAGACAGAAAAGTACACAAGGAAGTTGAGAAGAAGACAGGAGGCAGGAGATGGAGGGAGTGAGTTCAGGCCCCAAGAAGAGAGAAGGGGGGGGGCCACAGAGAGGGGTTGTGGAAGTATCAGAGAGAAGATGAGGAAGGTGAGGCGAGATTAAACATTTATCTTGAAATCAGCCACAGAGAAAAAACTTATTGTGGAAATTTTAAGAGGTCAGCAATTCACCAATTAGGCAAACACGAGAGTTCTAGAGAGAAGTGAGACAGTTTCGGGTTGAGGTTCAATGAACTTTAAAGTTGATGTAAATTTATTTTTTCTGCTTTTGGACTTTAGATTAGAGGTGAAAAAACCCGTTGTGCAGACCAGACCCTGCGAGATGTGTTTTGGTTGGAGACAAATGCCGAATGAAACAAATATAGCTTTTGAATTTTGGTTTAATAATATATGGGCGTTAGATTAATTTGTTTTTCTTTCACAGCCTAACAGCACAAAGCTGGTGGGAATGGAGCAAGAGACAGGCAGATTTCTTTATTACCACACGCATAATGTAATTTGCCATGAGCTAGGATTCAACCAAAATGCACGAAACTTTTCGTTTGTCAGGAGATTGGGGAAACAGTGATGGCTCCATTGGATTTGAATGCATAAAGTTGACGTCTACATGGTTCATTTTGACTCTGAGAGCGACAGCGGACAGGAAGTGGGAGCGAGACCTCTCACTCATGAATGGACACAAAGACAGTTGAAGGAGAAAGCAAAGAACTGTCATTCAAACACCAGAATGTCCATGAACTTCCTCAACCATAGTTCAAGGCTACGACCTGAACAAGACAACAGTCCAGGACACAAACAGATGTCAAAGTCAGCAAACACAACGTGAAATCAAGTGAAGTCAGGACTTGGGGCATCCTGCAGAGAAAGCCACCCAAAAAAAAAGGGGCGGGACACTGGAGCTGACCTAAGCTGGACAAATGGACAAATTCACACGATCAGAGCATGAGCATGTGAAACAGCTGTCACGAGTCACTCATTCCAGCAACCCGTGAAGGCGTCGGCCTTCCATTCGAATCGGTGGGGTCACATTGGGGCCTCAGTCTCAGGGCCAAACGTAAAGTGCATTATTTAATGATGACACATAGAACAGGCCACCGCAGGCCACAGGATTAATAGATTAATACTGGACGGTGAGTTCTGTTTGTCTGCTTCTCCTCATCCCAGTAGGCTCTAAAACAAGATAACAAGGCTCTCATCCCGAGGCCTACAGGAAAATGAGTTTGTGAATATCTTCACAGGTGAAATTGGTGTCACCTCAATTATTCATATTAGGTTTAAAGGTTCAATAATTAATGGCATTTCTCCTCGAGGGGAGGCATTGGCAGGAGTCTGGTGGGTACAACGAGATCAATAAATTAGGAACATGTTTTCAAAGGTGAGGAGAGCACAGGAACAAATAAAAGAAAATTTCAGTGGTGGTCGGTGAGGATAGTTGTTTTTGTGGACAGAAAAGCGGAGCAGCGATAGTGCTGGTTTAGTAAGGGGCTTCAGACAGATCAGTGTTTTGACACGCTGGTAGGCCTGAAGTGGAAAGGAGAATACAGTCAGCGCAGAGGGCAAAAGGCAAGGCTCTGTGTGAACTTTGGAGGGCAGCACGAACTAAGCTCATTCAGAGGACAAGAGAGGGTTGTGAACAGCACAGGGAGACGAGTGAGGCAGACATGAGAAAGGGTACCACTTCTTAACATCACCACCACACCGAGACTTACTAAACAACAAAAACGTGACCGTTTGGCTGAGTTGGAAGCAAAAGGAACATCAGGAAACATCAATTGGAACTACAAGGTGGGCCCAACACAGAAGGCAGTGGCGGCTCCTGAAGAGAGTCGCTGAAAACAGGACCATGGAGTTGGAGTGGAGCTTGTGGAGTGTGAATCCATCCAGAAGATGGAGAAGAGGATTCTGAGGAGCGGCGACTCGCGCAGGTGCGTGCACACCAGATGAAGGGAAATTCGTTCAGCTGGTGGCACACACACATTTTGGACTTTCTGATCAGAACATTTGTGCACGTATGCGCCGTGCTTTCATTGCGTGATCCTCAATGGACAGGGAAGTCGCGCGAATAAAGGAAATGTTCGACCATGATGACACCGGGTCATGAGATACTAATTGGTTGTACAGACATGCTCGAACCGGTGAAAGGGTTCAGAAATTTATGGCTGGTGTGCCGCACTCACCGGCTGACAAGGGGTAAAAACACGAAAATTAAAAATTAAAAGAGAAGACAACAAACCGGTCCTAAAATTTTTTAATAAATTGTTACATTACATGTCATGGGTTTCCTGTAAAAATTAGATCAGATAATGGTACACATTTTAGCAATCCAAATCTAGAGAATGATAGAAATACTTTAGGCCTCAAACATGTTAGCCCACTTTTGAAACAAAATTGGCTGAAATCTGTGCACAGACTAAAATTAATTTACTTGGGGCTTTATAAAATGGCCGTTAGGGCTGAGGGCACCTGTAGATAGGGGACAAGGGTTGTTGTAATGTCGCATATGATGTACTTTGAGAGACTAATAGTTGTTTGTCCAGTTTCCATCTCCAGACCTTTGGAACCGTGACACCTGAGATCACAAGGCCTGAACGAGGCGGGAAGGCTCACCGACACCCTGGGTGCTTCTCAGAGTCCATAAGAGTGAGCCACCAAGTGGGCGAGCACATCTGAGCTGTTGGGGCACACATCACCAGCAGCGTGCCAGAGAGGGAGAGCCACAGCCTGAGAGGGGTCCGGAAAAGGGGTCTCAAAGGTCATCACATCAAGGGAGGCAGCTCGGTCGGGGCTGCACAGCTGAGAGGGTTGGTTTTGCACCTGGAGGGAGTGGTCCACAAGAGCGGTGGGCTGCCCGGCATCTTCATCCTTGAGATCGGGTTCGAGGAAGGTGTGGGTCTCATCTTTGCATCGTTTCTCATCTTTCCATCGTCTCACTTCCTCTGCCGTGGAAGTCATCTGTTCGTGAGGTGTTCTGGTTCGAGTGGTGGAGCTTCCTGAAAACACCTGTCTTCCTGGAGAGCATCTTTGTGCTTGCTTTTGCAAGGACACCAGAACGATAGGGAAACAGTTCCCCCTGGTGCCAGGCCTGTCTGCCTTGTTGCTTTGAGAGAAGAGCGCATGCTGCATGATTGCAGCTTAACAAGGCAAGCCACACCAACAGGAGCATAAAAGAGGGGGTCGACCATTCACTTTTGGGTTAGGGGCAGTGTTTGCCGCCAGGGGAACGGGGTATTGAACACAACCCACCTGGCATTAATCATCAGCAAATCTGCAGCCCAAGGAAAAGGGTGGTGACCTCTGAAGAATACATCTTTCAACAAACATCGGAACAGAACAGAAAACCAAGGGTTAAATCGACTCAGAAAGGCTGACAGAGTGTTTTGAATTTTACAGGTGTTTCTATTTTGCATTATTGAATTATCAATATTTCAAACTTTAAATTTTAAATCACACAGTTTAAAGGTCACACATTTAGGATTAGATATTTGATTTCACCTTTAATAGAACATTAATGACTATTTCTTAACTTAGAGTTGGTTTAGGTCAACAATTTGCTGCTACACTTTAACTTTTATCTTTTATCAATTAGACTTACTTATATCTAAAATTAGAATTCAACAGAACAACACATAATTTCCAGGTCTAACTTTCCAGGGTTTGGAGTTAAATTTTTCAATTTCAGCGTTCAATCATAAAATATTAGGGGTTTTTGACCACTTTCTTATTTCTGGTTCAAAATTCAATGGGTGAGTGATTTATTCATTTTGAGGATGTATTTTTTACAGGTGCAGTTCCAGTGATTTCCTATGTAAATAAAAAAGAAAGCGAAAGAAAAAAAAAAAAGAAGATTTTGTAAACTGTGCATGCGTTTGATGGTTGGGTTTCATTGCTGCTTTTCATGTGTATTTACCTTTTCAGGTTCTGCAGATTTAAATGAGAAGGGGGTAATTTGTGTTTCTGTTGTGTTTCATCACACTCCAGGGTTCAAAGTTTGACACTGTAGAGAATTTCGAACTATATCAAGCATGGCTGAGGGGCAGAAGAGGCTAATGGTAGCTGCAGGTGTGGGGTCATTGATTATAGTTTCCACTATTCTGTTGTTGGAATATTTCTGTGTGATACCAGGTCATCCAAGCTGTCATCCTGTACCTCCTCATCAGAGGAGTGAGAGAGATGTCCTCATGCCGAGGACATGGACACGGGTACAGGATGCTGGTCATATATCGATGAATTTTTCTGAAGTCTTTCAGAGGAACTCTTGGTACAGGTATGCGCAGTTTTTGGCCAGAAGCCGCCACAGGTCTGAGTCTTACGTCTGTACCCCACTTTCTGTTGAGGAATCACAGCGGACATTGACGATTACACCTCTTGACCGGATGTTGTCATTTTGTGTTCTGCAGATGAGCTCCAGAGGATTCTACATGGAGCACCTGCGATGTCAGCCTAAGTGGTGCAAATTGAGTACATTCTCACACCCGATGGTGTTAGCTCAATTTGTAGAATGGCCATCCAGTGGACAGTTTCCTGTCTGTGTGCACCGCGTCCATCATCAGGACTCATATCAGGTGGTAGTGGGGTCCCTCCCTGAGGAGAGGTGCAGGGCGGTGTACCATCCGAGAAGGGAGTTCATGAGTGTGCCTAGCAGCAATGGTACGTATCCGGTTGAGGACTTGGCATGGCTGTGTGGACATCAGGTATTCCTGACCTTGCCAGTGAACTGGACTGGGTGCTGTGCACCAGTTGCGGTTACAGAGGGGTCGTACCTGGTGTCTTTGAGTAATGGTTCTCACTATGTGGGACATTCAAAGACTTCTGACGTCAGTCAGCTCGAGTCTTCTTGGGGTTCAGAGGTCCCAGTGGAATGGAAGCGTGGCTTCTTCCCGGGGTCGAAGGTCGGGGACCACCTGTTGCGCATGGAAGCTTTAGATTACCAATTTGGGATGTTCATTTATGAGTCGGTGCAGGCGTTAGGGACCACCTCTGCAGAGCGGTGGGCCATGTATGTTGTGTCTTTACATCATAATTTGCTGTTGGATTTGTTTAAAGCATCTGTTAATGGAGTGTGTGAGGTGATTAATAATGGCACCTGCTGTACCTTTATACCTGATGCGTCTGTTTCAGATCCACAGGTCAGGGTGACAGCGGCCCTGCGCCATCTGAGGGAGCTTCAGAAGCATCAGACGGAGGAGGCGCATACAGGGCTGTGGCATGCACTGTCGTGGTTCACGAGAGGATCATGGCCTCAGGTGTTGGTCAAGATTTTGGCCTTGCCACTAGCTATTCTGGTTCTGTTCTGCTTATTTATGGGGTGCGTGACACCTTGTGCACGGGCAAAAATCTCGAGGATGATTGCTTCCAGGGAAATGGAGGATTTTGGGACGGCGTTTCCCTTGATGCAGGCGGGGTCCACACCGTCGCCTGCCGCACAAACTCACCTGTATTTGGCAGACAACAGATACCTGTAGTGGCGGGGAGGGTTTGAGTATGGATCGGTGGGGTGTTGCTTTTGTCCTAATCACATTAATTCTCTAATGATCTTGCTGTTTTGAGGGGGTTTCATGTTTTTTATTGGGTTCTTGGGGTATGATGATGGAGTCAGTTCGGGGTTAATCTGCATGGTTGATTTTGGGGTCAGATAGGGACCAGACGCAGTTCGCTGCCGGGTGGAGGAGCTCTCAGGTATTTGGCTGAGTCTGGATACCTGTAGAGGGGACGAGGAGTTAGGCGGAGGACTCCAGGTGGGATGATGATGTTGAAATGATGGTTATAGTTATCCTCTTATGATTTGGTGGTTTGTGATTGTTGTTTTGATGTGGGGTTAATGATTACTTTTGGAGTCAGATGGGGGTTGCGTGGAGTTGGTTGATTTTTTGTTGTTGGGGTGATTTTATTTGGTGTGTTGTATTTTTCCTGTGGTGTTGAGGTGGGGGTCCTCTTCGGGGGATCCGGCTGGTGGCGTGCAGGTTGTTGTGACCTATTAAAATAGGTCATGAGAGGGGGTGAAGGAATATACACGCATTTAGATGTTCTATATGTTAATCTTACTTGAAACTAATAACAAGCGCTCTATAATCAAGGTATTTACAATGGTTTTACAAATGTTTATGCAATTAAACAACATTATAATGCACGCGTTTAGATCCAGCAAAGAGAGGGTTAACAGCTCTTGGCAGCAGAAAGGCACTTTGTGTTTGCTTTGGCCGACACAGGCTTTACTTAAACTAAGGCTGAGCACTTATAAAACAAACACACACACTTGGTCATCAATTAGTGTAACTGGACATTAACTACATGAATTTACATTAAAGAGAATACACGAAACACATGGATCTGACAATTTTAAACATGCAGAACAAAGGAGCGTTTTCAGAGTAGACCTCTGTTCCAGCCATAAAATCTCCAAGGCCATAAAACAGATAAACAAGGGAGCTCCAAGGCTCCTTATCAGGCCCTAAGCCAATGAGAAACGAGAAAAGCCCAAAGCTGCACTTTATACTGCCGAGAAGAGACAGACATCTTGAGCACTTTTTGAGAACAGCGCGTCGGACAGGTCAGTGCTCAATATGGCTCACAGTAATTTGTGCACAAATGATTGTTTATGCTGTAACTCTGTTAACCTGTAACCTGTGTTGATCCAAATAAATCTTGATCTTTTTTACATGAGAGCCTGGTCATTTCGAACACCGTCGAAATATCTCCTTCAGTTTGCGTGTTCTCTCCGTGCATGCGTGGGTTTTCACCCGTTACTTGGGTTTCCTCCCACAGACCAAAAACATGCATGTTAGGCTGATTGATAACTCTAAATTGTCTCTAGATGTAAGTGAGAGAGTGAATGGTTGTTTGTCTCGTTTGTCTCTACGTGTCCCTGCGATGGACTGGAGACCTGTCCAGTGGTGTACTCTGCCTCTTGCACAATGATAGCTGGACATGGGCACCACCTCCATGCCCCAGAAAAGAATCCGGTAAAGATAATGGGTGGATGGATGGATGTTGCTGCACCAACACAGACATTTTGTGGTGATATAATTTGAACCCCCCTGGCAAGGTTACCCCCCTACAAGGTTCTGTATTTAAAGCTAAGCCTGCAGGTGGGCCACCGTCATCAAATCGTCATCACCGTCTTTGTTCCTGCTAAAAAAGTGGCTTCTCAAATAGAAGCTAAAAATGAACAGTAATGTACAAAATCGTAATTTTGTATAAAAGTATGTGATAATGAACCGTACAAAAGCTGTTCTATAAATTACATCCAGGGATAGCTTTTGTAGTGAGAAAAAAAAAGATGAAGAATTCCATTTAAAAGTTTCCTGCAGTTTTGGCGCAGCAGTCCACTCAGAGTCTCTCTCCCTCTGTGAGCACCTTCCATCATAAACCCCCTCCTGCTTTTTATCAGCTGATCGACATTACTGTTTGCTTTGAGACAAATCGTGGGAACAAATCACACAACATTTTTGCAATTTTCTAAAAAGAAATACTGCTATCCATCGGTCACAAATTGTACTTCTCAAGTCCGTGTTTTGGGAAGAACAAATGAAAAACCTGTGGATCGTATTTGACGAAACATCTCTGAGCTCTTTTTGAGTTGTTAAAATGTGATTTTAGATCAAACATTTGATTTGGTTTAAATGCCTGCTTCAGACTGAATGTAACTGATACAGAGAAAACTTCAGACAAGCATTCTATTAGCCCTGTTGGGGACATGCTGCTGTAGCGACAGAGAAAATACTGTAAAAGGACGGTCTCCCTGGCTGTACGCGCGCCGCTGGCTCAAATCTGATTACTTTCTCCACCTATTGTGAACCAGAATTTGATCTTTTCATTCCTGCAAACAAACAATCAGATCTTCCCCTCATTACAGTGAAAACATCAAACTGTAAGAAGAGAAGAATAAAAGAAAAACTGGCTTAAGCGAATGGTTTCATTCTCCCTCAGAGCAGGAGAAGCGACAGAGGAACAAAATGTAATTCATATTATCTTGACCTCGAACGGAGAGGGGGTTTCATCACAGTGTGACTGTGTGGATGCCAACTCGGTCAATGGTGCATGAAACTGCCTCGTTTTATTGGCATGGCATTCAATCAGTTCCTCTTGGGTATATGTCCTTGGCTTCGCAGAGGGGCAGCTCATTAAAGTGCACCATGCACCTGCCAGCATCTTACAGCCCAATCCCTTTAATGTCGGTCCTCCTCCCCCACACTGCCATTCTTGCATAAATACAATCAGTCCTGTCAAGAATGCAGGAATGCTTGCTATCATCCACTATTGTCTCTGATAGATTATGCAGAGCGACTGTCCCCTCGTCTTGTTTGAATTCAAATGGAGTTGGCCCAGAGCCAGCAGACCCTCCCAGATTCGTCCCATCTTTTTACCTCAAGCTAAGCTTATGCTTGTCATTCTGAAAGCCTGTGCTAAAAGGGACTTCACAGCATCAGAATTATCAGTATACAGGGGTGAGGGTCCTTTCAGTCAACTGCACACATCCCGGTTTTTAGAATTCATTGCGTGCTACAAGACTGGGGTGTTGTAAAAACAAAGAGCAGCAGCAGGGCAGTGTTGGTGACCAAATAAAAGCCAGGATAAGATAAGGCCCTGTTCCCGTGCGTGTTTTGAGTGAAACAGCAGCTTTTGTGCTGTGGTCCGGCCGTTTATTTACACAACAACATCTCTTGTTCTCTCAGAAAAAGGCTTTCGAAGAAGTCTCAGAGTGGAGATTTTCAGGGGACCCCACCCAGTGGAGTTGTTAAACGTTCTGCAAGTGTGAAGTTGCGCATGCGAATTACAGGCGAAGGCTATCTTTTAGGGGTGCAACAATACATCAATTTAAATCGATTAAATGATTAATGATTCAATTGTGGCAAAACTAAAACATGGATTCATATTGTCATCTTTAAAATACGCTTTTATTTTGAAATTCCCAAGGCACGTCTGTAACCGTGTTTCCATCCATTTTCATTTCGAATTCTGAGCTAATTTTTTAAATCTCGCAAATATGTAAATACAAATTAATGCGAAGCAGAAGTGTTTCCATCTGCTGGCTTGTAGCGCATCTACCAAGCCACGCACAGCGTCATTACGTCAGACGTCAGCACTGCGCATGTCTACAGTAAACAGGAAGTAGCGGTTGAAAACAGAACCCGGCCACACATCTCGTCAAAATGGAGAGAATATTTCAGGTACGTGTTGCTATCGGGCAAGTTGTATTTATTCTGTCATGCCAACTAGTTTTAGCGATGTTACATGTTGTCCGGAGCGGAAACAGCTGAACGTCACGTGACGTGAATGTTCGCTACGGCAGAACTGAGTCGGCAAATCTGTTTCCATCTGTCGTTTTGCGCATCTGCTCATTTTCGAAGATCCCAAAAACCACCTCAAGCGAGCGTATAAACTTTTTGGCGAAGTTGAGGAAGTAAATTCGGATTTTGCCGTTTCCATTAAGCTTTTCTGCTGCGAGACTTCAAAATGCGCAGCTAGAAACCTTGATGGAAACACGGCTAGTGTCACCATTTCGGTGCGCGGCTGTGCTCTGCGGCCGCCTCAGCAACATGGCAGACGAGGCAGAAAACACAGATAATGACATTCACTCTCCTGCTGGATTTAAATCAACACTGTGGAAATATTTTGATTCCAACAGAAGAACGTCTCAACAGACAAACTCCTGTCGTATGCAACAGGTGCCAGCTTGAGTTAAAATACTCAGGAAACAACAAATATGGTCGTTCACCTGAAGAAGAAACACGGTATTGATAGTCATGTTATGTAAGCTCAACATCTATTTTTATTTCTTTATGCCTGAAAGGTAATCAGGGCAGGTTTAAGTTAACTGGTTTAAAAAATGCACTTAAACATGAGAAATGTGAGACTATACTGAACAGGTCA
>JBBPBX010019758.1:15984-41581 GCA_038048925.1 Garcialebias charrua | reverse complement strand
TGATAATGTCAGCAATGTCATCAGCAGAGGGGAGGGAGAAGACAGAGGGAGGGAGGGAGGGAGGGAGGGAGAGAGAGAGAGAGGGACGGAGGGAGGGAGAGGGAGGGGGGAGTTCAACATGGATGCTGGGGGCAGTATTTGGACCAAGGTGTTTATGAATTGAAATAATCTTTTCATTGAAATATGACATCAGGGAGTTGCAAAATTCTGTGGAAACCATGTGAGAGGGTAGAGAGTTAGGAGATGAGACAGAACGGTGAAGGAGAGAGAACAATGTCTTTGAATTACCAACATTAGAACTGATGATGTCTGAGAAGTAGCTGGATTTGGCTTGAGAAATACTGTTCTTGTAATGGACGAGGTGGTTTGCATAAAGTTCCTTGTGAATTGTGAGACCAGATTTTTTTATAAAGACGCTCTAGCCGCCGACCTTTGGTTTTCAGGGAGCGGAGTGCTGGAGTGAACCAGGGTGCAGAGTTGGAGAAGGAAACAGTCCGGGTTTTCAGAGGAGCAACAGAGTTAAGGATGTTGGTTAGGCTGGTGTTGTATACTGTAATGTGACGAGATCATTCGAGGAGTTGAAAGTGGAGAGGGTGACATTAATATGAGATAAAAGAGTGTCATGGTTGATATTCTTGATATTACGGAAGGAAAGAGTGTGTTGAGGTTTATCTGAGGAAATTTTAAGATTAACATTGAATGAAATCATCAGGTGATCAGTAAATGGAAGTTCATTGATGATAAACTGTCATGGAGACAGCAAGTAAGTTTAGTAAAAACACAGATTTCTAAGTCCACTGCAGTACTGTATAAAGTAAGGGACCTATTGAATAATAATGCTTTGTATTTGCTGTATAATACATTTATAGTTCCGCATTTAACTTATTGTGTGAATGTTTGGGGAACAGCGTGAACCATAACAAAGCCTATTTTTACTTTACAGAAAAGAGCTATAAGCAATATAACAAGAAAGCATTATTGCCATCCTTCAAGTATTTTGTTTTATCAATTGAAATTGCTTAAGTTTTATGATTTGGTAGATTATAATGTTCTTTTAGTTATGTTTAAGGCTCAGAATTACATACTACCATCAAACATTCAAGCATATTTTGTGAAAAGGAAGAGTTGTTATAATCTTAAGGGAATGGATATTTTTGTAAAACCAAAGTATAGAACTAATTTAAAAGGTCGGTCTGCTTCAACACAGGGAATAGGTTTATGGAATAGTTTGGAAAATGATGTAAAAAAAAAAAAGTGGACTCAATGTTTATATTTAAGAAAAGGATTAAGACTATTTTGTTGAAAAGATACATATAAGTTTGTTAAATATCAAATGAATTATAAACGGTAAATGTTGATAGTAATGTATTGTTGTATTATGTATTGATGATTATTGTTTGAATTGATATTTTGAATTGATTTTGTGTAAGGAGCAGATATAAGATTGTTTTCTTCTTCTGCTTCCTTTCTTTTTTTAATTGTCTTTGTTTTAAAATTGAAATGAATAAATAAATAAATAAATAAAAGATTAGAACATGCTGGTGAAGACTCTGTCATCCAGGACATGATAAAATCAAAAAAACGTTCAATACAGAAACAACTGGACTTTATTTGTAACACCCTAAGGACAAAACCCCCACACACAAACAGAGTGGTGTAGTGTATGCAGCCCAGTGCAGCGAGGACTGTCCAGACCTCTACATTGGGGAAACTAAATAATAATAATAATAATGTCATATTTTTGTCATCTGTGCATGTTTCCATACAAGACGAAATTTGACTCTGCATTTAACCCAATCACCACCAGGTGGCAGCGGGCAGCTATAGAAAGCGCGCCGGGGAGCAGTTGGGATGAGATGTGCTGCTCAAACACACCACAAGTTATGCCGTGACTGGGGTTCGAACCTGGGTCCTCCGGGTCCCAAGTCCAGTTCCCCTGCCACTACAAACAGCCTCTTCACAGACGAATGTCCCAACACAGGAGAGCGACGTCCTCTGGACAAAACTCAGCTCTTCACCTCCACCTCACGGACAAGGGTCACTCATTTGAGGACCAGAATGTGCACATTTTGGACCGAGAGCACAGATGGTTTGAGAGGGGTGTGAAGGAAGCGGTTTAAGCGAGAAAAACCTCTCAAAGGAGGAGGTCTCAGATTCCAACTTTCAAAAAACATGATGCAGCTTTAGGACTGATTCCCAGACGATTTTCACACTTCAGGGGAACAGAGGAGCCTCATCTGTGAATTAGACTAACAAAGACCTTAAAGCTGCTATACAGTATGTAACTTTTCTAACAATAAATTTTTAACATATTTCTTCACTCTGTCACTAGATTGATGTTAGAGATGAAAAAAACTTTAAAAAAATATTGTCCCCTTGCTTCTCCAGGTGGTAAATAAGCATTTCTAAAAAGAAAAAGTGACCCGCCATTTTCCAGCCAATAAAAACAAAGTTTGTAACCAGCCAATAAAAACCGAGCTTGAATTTGAATCAGCCAATAAAAACAGAGCTTGAATTTGAAATTTCAACAGACCACAAGGGGGCAGAGCCATATATGGCTCTGAGGGGGAGGGATCAGAATGCTTTGCTTGTTGAAATTTTTTCTAAGTGCTGATGTTCTACAGAAACTGCAGACTGAACCTTTAAGAAACCCCCTACTGTTAAGGTGTGAGGTGTGATTTGTCAATCTACATAGGTACAGTATGTGTGTATTTTATCTCAGCCTTTAAAATCTGCTCTTTGAATTGAGAAAGCTCCTCGGATGAAGAGCAAAACATCTTCTGTTACAAATAAAGTCCAGTTGTTTCTGTATTGAACTTTTTTTTTAATCTCAAGATTAGAAGCCAAAGTTTTAGATTTTATGCATACATTTATAAATATACAAACCGGATTCCAAAAAAGTTGGGACACTAAACAAATTGTGAATAAAAACTGAATGCAATGATGTGGAGGTGCCAACATCTAATATTTTATTCAGAATAGAACACAAATCACAGATCAAAAGTTTAAACTGAGAGAATGTATCATTTTAAGGGAAAAATATGTTGTTTCAAAATTTCATGGCGTCAACAAATCCCAAAAAAGTTGGGACAAGTCCATTTTTACCACTGTGTGGCATCCCCCCTTCTTCTTACAACACTCAACAGACGTCTGGGGACAGAGGAGACCAGTTTCTCAAGTTTAGAAATAGGAATGCTCTCCCATTCATGTCTAATACAGGCCTCTAACTGTTCAATCGTCTTGGGCCTTCTTTGTCACACCTTCCTCTTTATGATGCACCAAATGTTCTGGACTGCAGGCTGGACATTTCAGTACCCGGATCCTTCTCCTACGTAGCCATGATGTTGTGATTGATGCAGAATGTGGTCTGGCATTATCTTGTTGAAAAATGCAGGGTCTTCCCTGAAAGAGATGACGTCTAGATGGGAGCATATGTTGTTCTAGAACCTGAACATAGTTCTCTGCATTAATGGTGCCTTTCCAGACATGCAAGCTGCCCATGCCACAAGCACTCATGCAACCCCATACCATCAGTGATGCAGGCTTCTGAACGGAGCGTTGATAACAACTTGGGCTATCCTTGTCCTCTCTGGTCCGGATGACATGGCGTCCCAGTGTTCCATAAAGAACTTCAAATGTGACTCATCTGACCACAGAACAGTCTTCCATTTTGCCACACTCCATTTTAAATGACCCCTGGCCCAGTGCAAACGTCTGAGCTTGTGGAGCTTGCTTAGAAATGGCTTCCTCTTTGCACTGTAGAGTTTCAGCTGGCAACGGCGGATGGCACGGTGGATTGTGTTCACTGACAATGCTTTCTGGAAGTATTCCTGAGCCCATTCTGTTATTTCCTTGACAGTGGCATTCCTGTTTGAGGTGCAGTGACGTTTAAGGGCCCGGAGATCACGAGCATCCAGTAGAGTTTTACGGCCTTGACCCTTACGCACAGCGATTGTTCCAGATTCTCTGAATCTTTTGATGATGTTATGCACGGTTGATGATGATAACTTAAAAGTCTTTGCTATTTTACGCTGGGTAACACCATTCTGGTATTGCTGCACTATCTTTCTGTGCAACAATGGTGGAATTGGTGATCCTCTTACCATCTTGGCTTCTGAGAGACACTGACACTCTGAGAAGCTCTTTTTATACCCAATCATGTTGTCAATTGACCTAATTAGTGTTAATTGGTCTTCCAGCTGTTCGTTATATGCTCAATTTCCTTTTTCCAGCCACTTATTGCTACTTGTCCCAACTTTTTTGGGATTTGTTGACACTGTGAAATTTTGAATCAACATATTTTTCCTTTAAAATGTTACATTTACTCAGATTAAACTTTTGATCTGTCATCTATGTTCTATTATGAATAAAATATTGACATTTGCCATCTCCACATCATTGCATTCAGTTTTTATTCACAATTTGTTTAGTGTCCCAACTTTTTTGGAATCTTGTTTGTAAATTTAAGAGGTAAGTCAAGTAGTTTTCTGAAATTAATATGACTTGAATTAAATAGTTTGAAATAATGTTATGGTAAAATGTACAGTTCGTGATTGTTCCTTTTTTTTCTTTGCTTAATTCCCAGTTTCGGCCATTTAAAATGCTCTGTGTTGGGAAAAGTACACAGCAACAAGCAAATATAAACCTTTTTAAAATAATTAGAAGTGGTGGCTTCACATTTGAGAAAACTAGTCAGTCCTTTGGTCTATAAACCTATTCAAAGATATAAAACTAAATTTTAGATGAAAACACTAAAGACAATTTGTGGTAAACTGGACTGTTCTGGAACTCCAAATGTTATTGGTTCTACTCTCTGAATATCACTTACGGTAATCAATATTACTTTTAAATTAACAAACTGAGTTACATCAATAGGTAACGCTCATAACAGCAATTTAGAGTTCCTGATATTATTTTATAGCTTTTGGTTTTGGTGCCACCCCAGGATTTTCGATGGCCACCATCGAACCAGTGGAAACACCACTGCATCAATAAACAGTTTTTTCAGTTACAGTACCGGTATTTTGATCAAATTTCACCATAACATTTATAAGATAACATACAGCGATGTACTACAAAATATAGACAACGTACAAATTTTTCTTACTCGTCTCCATCCTAATGTAACAGTCATACCGTATTTTCTGGTGTATAAGTCACTTCGGCGTATAAGTTGCAGGACTGATAAATCTATGCAAAAATTAAAAAAACTGACTTATTCGCCGGAAAATACGGTAATTCAAGCGTATCCCAACTCAGTTAATTTGTTAAAGCTAAAATCTAAGAACTGTACAAAAAAACTAAAAGTTTCCACAAAATAAAAATTATGTTTGGCATACTACATAAAGATAAAGTTAAAAAAATAAAAATAAATAAAGTGAAATATATGGATTGTATTTATTTTACAATATGGCTGTTTTTACATTATATAACAAAATGCAATTTAGAAAACGTTTAAAAAAAAAAAAGATGCATCAATTTTATGATATTATGAATCAGCACCATTGCTTTCCCAAATCTCGTCGTCATACAAGCTAGAAGCATGTGCGGCGGTCGGATCATGACTGTTGCCAGCGTGTTGGATGAAACCAGCTCCGGTCCCATCAACAGTCACTACAGATCGGAAAAAATCTCCGGACGTGTCTGAACACGTACTGTCCCTCTGACAACTTTCATCCTGGCTGACGTCAGCGTTCCCCGTTCCTTCAACTTGAGGGTTTTGAGCCTCTGGCACAGCTGGGTGTCCCTCCCCACCGACAGGAGAAGACAAACGGCTGGCTTTCTTTGGTTTGTCTTCAGCCCCGAGGGCTGGCGTCTCCATCCCCTGAAGGTGCCGAGGTTTCTTCTCCAGCCCAAAGAAGTTGTTGCGGACAACAAAGCGTACGCACTGCAGGAGGACATTCCTTTCATGGCGGATGTCGGGCGCCAATAACTAGAGGGGGTGAAAAAACGTAAAGGTGTTTCAAGAAAAATTTAGAAAGAAACATTTTTATAGTTAGGCCTGTCACGATAAACAATAAATCAATTAATCACATGATAAATTAAAATTAGCAACCTCATTTTCATTTATCAGCTTTATCGTTTCTTCGCGTCTCTCTCTTTCTACTGGACAGTGGATGACAAAAAGCTCAACTCTGGTGTTCTTCACTGACCCCTTGCTTTCTCTTTAAAATCCATTTTAACCGTCAAAAATCGCGTTTTTGAATCGTTCAAAGCAGCTAAGCTGAGAAGCTAAGCTAACAGGCCGATCTCGGAAATAAACTTCAGTCTTGTTGAAGCTCCAAAATTTACGGTTGAAACCCGTGCCTTTGTGTAAAAAGTTTTTCTCTGCAAAAAGAAGCTGATAAATTGTTTACTGATTTTTTAAATTTTTTATTAAAAGTTTTGTGTGAAAAATGCTAATGCTAAAGAGCTCAAAGCACACCGAGTGTCCGCCATTTTGAGAACAGAAGAGAGACAGCCAATGTCACGTCAAGGGGCCTCCCTCCCATTTTTCTGAAACACACGCTTCTTGCTCCCTCTCTATCCATCCTTCAGTTCAAACACTTACACTGCCATCCGGTGGTCAAAAAAGGTACTACATGCAGAACAAATTAAATTTTTTTTTATTTTTACAATACAGTAATGAATAATTATTGTCAAATTTCAAACAATAACGTTTATCACGATAATTTCTGAGACAATTAATCGCCCAGCAAATTTTGTTATCATGACAGGCCTATTTATAGTTATAGGAAATGAAAAATCCACTTGCTTTCAATCCTATGATTTCATGTACCATAACTTTATAATTATTTGCTCTTTAAAAGGTTATGAATTTATTCTGATTAAACCTCGTTTACAAAATCACACAAAAGGTTTATGTACAAGACAGAAAACATGGAAAAACTGCATCCAGACCAGCTGTTTCCAAAGAATTCAAAAGGTCCAATATCAACCTTGTACCGATGAACTGATCATTGTGGCTGTCACTTTGCTGCTCTGGAGCACGTGTTAACACGATGCCAAGACAAAAATACATCAGTAATGACTTTAGAGAATGAGCCCTTACAAAAAATCTGGGAAGGGTTAATGGCCATTTCAAAACTACTGTATTAGGAGCCTATCGTTTTACAAGTGGAAAATATTAAAAGATGACTGATAGTCTTCCCAAGAGTGGACATCACCTCATGGTCAGACTAGACCTGTCACGATAAACAATAAATCAATCAATCGCATGATGAATGAAATTTATCGACTTGATTTTCATTTACCCGCCTTATCGTTTCTTCTTGTTTCTATTTTTCTACTGGACACCGCTCAACTCTGGTGTCCTTCACTGACCCCTCCCTTTCTCTTAAAAATCTGTTTTAACCATCCAAAATCGCGTTTTTTGACCGTTAAAAGCAGCTAAGCTAAGCTGAGAAGCTAAGCTACAAGCTAAGCTAACAGGCAGACCTCAGGGAAAAAAACTCAAGTCTTGTTGAAGCTCCAAAATTCACAGTTGAAACCCGCGCCTTCATGTAAAAAGTTGATTTTCTCTGCAAAAGGAAGCTGAGAACTTGTTTAGTGATTTTTATTAAAAGCTTTGTGTGAAAAATGCTATGCTAAAGAACTCAAATCACTGAGCGTCCACCATGTCAGCCCATGTCACGTCAAGGGCCCTCCCTCCCATTTTTCTTAAAGAGACACGCTGCTCACCTATTCATCCTTTGGTTCAGCCTTATACTACCATCAGGTGGTCAAAAAAGGTACTACACTCCAAACAAATCAACATTTCTTCTCAAATTTGACAATAATTGTTAAATTTCACACAATATTATCGTTTATCTCAATAATTTCTGAGACAATTAATCGCCCAGCAATTTTTTTTTATCGTAACAGGCCTAGGTCAGACTGTACAAGGCTCATAAGACATTACAGACAGAAACCCCAAGAGGTTTAAACTCTACAGGCCTCAGTGAGAAGGTTAAAGTTCCAGACCAGCATCATCATGTCCTGATACATATATATTAGGGTTGGGCATAGAGTCTCGAAAATCAATTAGAATTGAGAATAACATTCTGATTCTCCCAGAAAAGTTCAAATTTTTCTTTTCGATTCCTACTTTCGATGCCTAGTCCGCTGACCAGAAGAAGAAGCCGCCCGCCGCGTAAAGTTAATAAAAAGTAAAAAGTTCATAGAATTAAAATTCAAATAGAAGTTCAAATTGAAAACTTTAGTTTTTTTTTAACCCGCCTCTAAAAAGAATCGGAATCGAAACGATGAATCATAATCGGAACTGGAATCATTCAAATTCCAACAATGCCCAACCCTAATAAATATGTACTGATATTTTTCCCAATATGAATTTGCATTCTGTATAACCTCAGAAGGATTTTTACCATTTCTAGTAAAGTACGGCGACGTGGCTGTGGCGTATCTTGGTGTCTTCTTCCCCTGCCTCCTCTACATCCTCGGCCCCTGTTCGCTCCTCTATTATTGAACACGTTAGGACCAGAGCAAGGGCGGGGACCTTTGTCCACATTGGTGGAGGTTTCCACATCTTTAGAAGGTTCGCCGGTCCCTGACGTTGGTTGGACTCTGTTCAGGATGGTCTTGTTTTCTTGAACCAGCTCTTTGGCTCTCAGAATGGGAGCAGCTAAAACACAAAGACATGTTGAGAAAATGGAAAGACATCAGTGCAGATTTTGTACAACAAAAACTCAACTACCGTAGTCTTGCCAATTTAAGTGAGCAACACTCAAGGGTCCAATATTAAAGCAATACATCATTAGATACAATACCATTATGATTAAACTTGAGTATACTCTGATTTGTGAAGAAAACAGATCTGATTCATCAAGTCCTGAACTCCTCTAGACCTCTGAGGTTCTGCTGTTGTATTTGGTCATCAGTAGCTGATTATACAAGCCCTGAAGGTTGAAATGCGGGGTCTCTTGAACAAGACTTGTTGGTCCAACACACCCCAGAGATGCTCAGTTGGAGGTTGAATTATCACATCAAATTAATCCACCCATGTTCTTTTAGTTTGCAGTTTTGCAAAGCTAAACCCGGCTTTTACCCTGTTGATGTATGTCAACAGGGGCTGTTATCCTGTGGTGTGAACTGCTTGGCCACGATGACCATCCAGTGTTTCAGCTCCCTTGACAGGGTGCTCGTTGTATTTATTTATTTTTGACGAGGGGACAGTCACGTCTGTGTTGCCCACCTACTAGCATAGTGCTACTTTGCAGCCGGTGGTTGTCCACGGCGCGGTCACACGTCACATCTGTGTGTAGCACTATGTTGCTACCAGTAATTGTCGACGGTGGGTGGGGGGGATGTAGCGGACTGGTACATCAACATTTTTTGTTAGCGCATTTGTATTGCGCCCTGCGCTACATCAATACAGACAGGTCGGGGGGTGTAGCAGGGCTAGGGGAAACACTGTACAAGCAGGGCGCCTTGCTACTGAACTAAACCGAACACCCCCACCCCCGTAGACAACTGGCACTGACATAACACTAAGCTAGTGGCACGCAATACAGACGTGCTAGCTAAAAAGCTAGGTAGAGCTCTGCTTTCCTCATGCTGAGCAGTCTCCAAACGCTCCCCCCACCCTCGAAAAATGTCGGTACAAGCAGATCACAACAGATGTGTCTCTCCCGACAAAAATCACAGAGGAGTGCCCTGCAAAGGTGAGTAATGTAGAGGAAACACTGCCATCGTTACATGTGGAGGAAAAAAGGGAGGAGCTTGTAAGCTTGAGAACACATCACTAAACCCCAATCATAGGAAATTTCATAGGAAATTTGTGGACAGAGCTGAAAAGGTGGCCTACAAACCTGACGCAGTTCCACCAGTTCTGTCAAGAGCAACAGGGACAAATTCTAGCCAACTATTGTGAGAAGCAGTCACGGCATAACTTGTGGTGTGTTTGAGCAGCACACCTCATCCCAATTGCTCCCCGGCGCGCTTTCTATAGCTGCCCACTGCCCCACCTGGTGGTGATTGGGTTAAATGCAGAGTCAAATTTCGTCTTGTATGGAAACATACACAGATGACAAAAATGTGACATTATTATTATTATTATCAAGTTATAGGAAAATAAAACAGTTGACCCAGGTCTTATCATTTAAAAACGAAGACAATGGCTATAAACTCATGAGTTTGATGAAAGCGATACAAAGTTGGGACACATCTGAGACTCTTACAGTTAGCCTCGAAGGGTTCTTACAAACACGTCAACATATTTTACTGTGCAACATGTAGAGTAGGGTGACCCGCTCACCTTCCGGTTCCTCATCACTTTCGCTCATGGAGCCGTAGTTAGTCAGCAGGGAGCCAAGAGCTGAGCTCATCTGTTTAGGGGCGACAACAAATTCCCTGGTTTTAGAGTCCGGAGAGGGGTCCTCTTTGTCTGAATCTAGAAGCACATTGGAATTAAGTTGCAGTGCACGTTTTTCATTTTTATTCTAAAATCAAGCCTTCAGAATAACAGAAACTCGACTATTGTCTCCCATATCAGGAGAAATACCTTCGCCGTGGTCACCGCTGGCCAGAACACCCAGTGGATCCTCTCTTCTGGAGGGACAACTGACGAGTTTGGGTGTCACTGTGGCGCTGTGGTCAGCTGAATTGGATCCTTGAGGGTGTCGCCCTCTGAACCCCCGATTACCCCGCCCACGACCTCGACCTCTGCCCCTCATTCGCCTGGCGATAAAAACATTCTCATGTTAAAACATCCCACAAGCATTTGTCGGGTTTGATCAAGTTCTGTAAGCTCGTGATCAAGTAAACAAACAGGTACCGTGGAGCAAGTAAAGACAGCAGCAGAGTGAGGAACTGTAGTCTATTTGTCCTCCTGTAGTTTAAGCCTATAGCAACATAACTATGGGATAGTTCAGGAAACCCAAGCCGACCCTAGATATAGGATTTATCAAAAAAGAAAATCTTAAGCCCAGGCTTAAAACTGGACGATGTGTCAGCCTCACAGACAGAAACTGGAAGTTGGTTCCACAAGAGAGGAGCCTGAGAACTGAAAGATCTTCCTCCCATTCTACTTTTGGAAACTCTAGGTACCACGAGTAAACCAACAGTCTGAGAGTGAAGTGCTCTGTTAGGAAAATATGGAACAATCCATCCATCCATCCATCCATCCATCCATTTTCGTCCGCTTATCCGGGGTCGGGTCGCGGGGGTAGCAGCCTAAGTAGGGAGGCCCAGACTTCCCTCTCCCCAGCCACTTGGAGCAGCTCCTCTGGGGGAATCCCAAGGCGTTCCCAGGCCAGCCGAGAAACATAGTCCCTCCAGCGCGTCCTGGGTCTTCCTCTGGGTCTCCTCCCGGTGGGACATGCCCGGAACACCTCACCAGGGAGGCGTCCAGGAGGCATCCTAACCAGATGCCCGAGCCACCTCAACTGGCTCCTCTCGATGTGGAGAAGCAGCGGCTCTACTCCGAGTCCCTCCCGGATGACTGAGCTTCTCACCCTATCTCTAAGGGAGAGTCCAGCCACCCTGCGGAGAAAACTCATTTCAGCCGCTTGTATCCGAGATCTTGTTCTTTCGGTCATAACCCAAAGCTCATGACCATAGATGAGGGTGGGAACGTAGATCGATCGGTAAATTGAGAGCTTTGCCTTTTGACTCAGCTCTCTCTTCACCACGACAGACCGGTACAGCGCCCGCTTCACTGCGGACGCTGCACCTATCCGCCTATCGATCTCACGCTCCAGTTTTCCCTCATTCGTGAACAAGACCCGAGATACTTAAACTCCTCCACTTGGGGCAGGACCTCCTCCCCGACCCGGAGAGGGCATGCTACCCTTTTCCGGCTCAAGACCATGGCCTCGGATTTGGAGGAACTGATCCTCATCCCGGCCGCATCACACTCGGCTGCAAACCGCTCCAGCGAAAGCTGTAGATCACGATCTGATGAAGCCAATAGGACCACATCATCTGCAAAAAACAGAGAAGCGATTCTAAGGCCACCAAAACGGATCCCCTCAACACCTTGGCTGCGCCTAGAAATTCTGTCCATAAAAGTTATGAACAGAATCGGTGACAAAGGGCAACCTTGGCGGAGTCCAACTCTCACCGGAAACGAGCCTGACTTACTGCCGGCAATGCGGACCAAGCTCTGACACCGGTCGTACAGGGACCTAACAGCCCTTATCAAAGGGCCTGGTACCCCATACTCCCGGAGTACCCCCCACAGAACCCCCCGAGGGACGCGGTCGAATGCCTTCTCCAAGTCCACAAAGCACATGTAAACTGGTTGGGCAAACTCCCACGCACCCTCCAGGACCCTGCTGAGGGTGTAGAGCTGGTCCAGTTCCACGACCAGCACGAAAACCACACTGCTCCTCTTGAATCCGAGGTTCGACTATCCGATGGATCCTCCTCTCCAGAACCCCTGAACAGACCTTATGGAATATGGAACAATAAGATCTGTAATATAAGATGGAGCTAGGTTGTTGAGGGCTTTGTATGTTAGAAGTAGGCCTGTTGCGATAAACAATAGATCAATTAATCGCATGATAAATAAAGATTATCAACCTAATTTTCATTTATCGGCTTTATAGTTTCTTCGTGTCTCTCTCTTTCTACTGAAGACACTCGATGACAAAAGGCTCAATTCCGGTGCTCTTCACTGACCCCATTCTTTCTCTTTAAAATCCATTTTAACCATGCAAAATCGCATTTTTGGATCGTTAAAAGCAGCTAAGGTGAGAAGCTAAGCTATGAGCTAAGCTAACATGTCGACCTCGGGAAAAAAACCTGTCTTGTGACTTGTCGAAGCGCCAAAATTCACAGTTGAAACCCGTGCCTTCATGTAAAAAGTTGTTTTTCTCAGCAAAAAGAAGCTGAGAACTTGTTTACTGTTTTTCATTAAAAGCTTTGTGTGAAAAATGTTATGCTAAAGAGCTCAAAACACACAGAGCGTCCACCATTTTGAGAACTGAAGAGACACAGCCCATGTCCTGTCAAGGGGCCTCCTTCCCATTTTTCTTAAAGATACACGCTGCTCACTCCCTCACTATCCATCCTTTGGTTCAAACAGTCTTATACTGACACCGGGTGGTAAAAAAAAGGTACTACATGCAAAACAAATTAAAAATTTCTTCTTAAATTTGTCAATTACAAATTATTGTCAAATTTCAAACAATATTATCGTTTATCGCAATAAATCCTGAGACAATTAATCACCCAGCAAAACTTATTATTGTGACAGGCCTAGTCAGAAGTAATGAAAAGTGGATCAAATTTTACCCGAACTGAGCCGTTTCCAGAACACCACCCGTCTGCTCCCGCACCTCCGTCACTTTCTTCTTCTTCTCGATGTTGTGAAGAGTTGGAAAGTTTCTGAACACACAAATTAGGCCACAGTTGAAAAACAAGTCTGCCCACTTTTTTATTCTCCTGATCTTCACCCCATTCTGAAATTATTTAAATTTAACCGAATAGTAAAAAAAAAAAAAGTATATTCTGTCATTCTTTATTCAACAAAGTTAAAGCCAAAATCAGAAAAATTACAAACCGGATTCCAAAAAAGTTGGGACACTAAACAAATTGTGAATAAAAACCGAATGCAATGATGTGGAGGTGCCAACATCTAATATTTTATTCAGAATAGAACACAAATCACAGATCAAAAGTTTAAACTGAGAGAATGTATCATTTTAAGGGAAAAATATGTTGTTTCAAAATTTCATGGCGTCAACAAATCCCAAAAAAGTTGGGACAAGTCCATTTTTACCACTGTGTGGCATCCCCCTTCTTCTTACAACACTCAACAGACGTCTGGGGACAGAGGAGACCAGTTTCTCAAGTTTAGAAATAGGAATGCTCTCCCATTCATGTCTAATACAGGCCTCTAACTGTTCAATCGTCTTGGGCCTTCTTTGTCCACACCTTCCTCTTTATGATGCGCCAAATGTTCTGGACTGCAGGCTGGACATTTCAGTACCCGGATCCTTCTCCTACGTAGCCATGATGTTGTGATTGCTGCAGAATGTGGTCTGGCATTATCTTGTTGAAAAATGCAGGGTCTTCCCTGAAAGAGATGACGTCTAGATGGAGCATATGTTGTTCTAGAACCTGAACATAGTTCTCTGCATTAATGGTGCCTTTCCAGACATGCAAGCTGCCCATGCCACAAGCGCTCATGCAACCCCATACCATCAGTGATGCAGGCTTCTGAACGGAGCGTTGATAACAACTTGGGCTATCCTTGTCCTCTCTGGTCCGGATGACATGGCGTCCCAGTGTTCCATAAAGAACTTCAAATCGTGACTCATCTGACCACAGAACAGTCTTCCATTTTGCCACACTCCATTTTAAATGACCCCTGGCCCAGTGCAAACGTCTGAGCTTGTGGAGCTTGCTTAGAAATGGCTTCCTCTTTGCACTGTAGAGTTTCAGCTGGCAACGGCGGATGGCACGGTGGATTGTGTTCACTGACAATGCTTTCTGGAAGTATTCCTGAGCCCATTCTGTTATTTCCTTGACAGTGGCATTCCTGTTTGAGGTGCAGTGACGTTTAAGGGCCCGGAGATCACGAGCATCCAGTAGAGTTTTACGGCCTTGACCCTTACGCACAGCGATTGTTCCAGATTCTCTGAATCTTTTGATGATGTTATGCACGGTTGATGATGATAACTTAAAAGTCTTTGCTATTTTACGCTGGGTAACACCATTCTGGTATTGCTGCACTATCTTTCTGCGCAACAATGGTGGAATTGGTGATCCTCTTACCATCTTGGCTTCTGAGAGACACTGACACTCTGAGAAGCTCTTTTTATACCCAATCATGTTGTCAATTGACCTAATTAGTGTTAATTGGTCTTCCAGCTGTTCGTTATATGCTCAATTTCCTTTTTCCAGCCACTTATTGCTACTTGTCCCAACTTTTTGGGGATTTGTTGACACTGTGAAATTTTGAATCAACATATTTTTCCTTTAAAATGTTACATTTACTCAGATTAAACTTTTGATCTGTCATCTATGTTCTATTACGAATAAAATCTTGACATTTGCCATCTCCACATCATTGCATTCAGTTTTTATTCACAATTTGTTTAGTGTCCCAACTTTTTTGGAATGCGGTTTGTACCTTCCATCTTGTAAAGACCACATTACTTTTATATTATCCTGATACGTTAAAACCTCAAGAACTGAAAGAGCATAAACTTTCTTTCCCCCATGACTGTACATCTCAGGATCAAGCACATGTCGCCACAGTTCTCACACTTGTTACGAAAAATAGAAAAACTAACTTGCGCCTCTCCTCTCTCCATTTCGCGATCTCATCTGGTGTGTCCAGCTTGATTCTTTTAGCTCCTGGTGCATGACTCTACAATTAGGATATTGCACTCATATTAGAAACAGGTAATCACCACATGTTTAACATACACAATGAGTTGTACTTACATTTTTCCAGTGTATGGCTACCAGTTTTTCATGGGCCATGAAGTTACAGTCAGGTACAGAACACTAAGAATGACATTTGATTAAATAAATTTAAAAAAGTTTAAAATAATCTAACAAAACACCATGAAATGACTCCAAACCAACAGAATCCATACCGTGACGTGTTGAGACACGTGTTCGTCGTACTTCTGCTGATTCTTGAAGCCACGGTCGCACGTGTCACAGTTATGAGAATACTCTGGTTCCTTCTTATTCTTCTGCTGCGGGTCAAGTTAGGGTTTACTACGAGAACCAGTAAAATGTATTTTAAAAAGTTGGACAAGTCACCTTTTTCCCATGTTGATAGGGAGGTCTGTAGTTCTGTCTTCCACCTGGATGTCCACCTTGGTACCATTCATGGCCAAAGTTTGGAGCTAAACACAGAAACATGAAGAACAATGTTCTTATACTGTACTCATTAAATAAGAAATAGAGAAATTGCATTTCCTGATAAAATGCAGTGTGAGTTCTTATTCCTGAAGAACTTGCTGAAAGAAAGCTGAAAATAGCTTAAAAAAATAGCTGAAAAATAGCTGAAAAGGCAAAACAAGCCTAAATTAGCAGAAGAAAGCAGAATGAACACATATTTGCCGAATTAGGTTTAAATAAGCAGAAATGAGCAAAAACAAAAAAGACAATTACCGGTAGCTAAAAAAGCTTTAAGTAGCAAATAAAATAAAAAAGCTGAAAAGGCAGAAAGAAGTTTAAACTACCAGAAGGAAATGGAATGAGCTTAAATTAGCTGAAATAAATAAAATAAATGAAAAAGCTAAAATAGCTGGAAAAGCTAAAATGACCACAAAACAGGAAAGAAGTGCCTGAAATAGCAGAAAAAGCTAAAACTATCAGAAAAAAGCTGAAAAGAGCATGAGCTGAAATTAGCAGAAAGAAGTTAATTAAGCTGACAGTAGGAAAATGTACCACGTAAAACTTGAATTTAACTGAAAACAGCTGAAATTAGCTAAAAAATGCCAATAAAAAGTAGCTGAAAAGGTAGAAGAAGCTTAAATTAGCAGAAGAGTGCGGAAATAGAAGAGTGCGGAAAGAACACGTTTGCTGGAAGAATCAGAAATTAGCACAAAAAGGGGGAAATTATCTACAAATAAAAAGCTGAAATTAGTTACAAAAACTGCTGAAAAGTGGAAAAAGTAAAATTTTGCTGAATTAGGCAGAAAAAAGTTGAAATGAGTGCAAAAAAATTGCAATTACCTGAAAAAGCCTAAATTAGCGTAAAAACAGCTAAATAGTAACTGAAATAATAGAAAAGGCTGAACTTGCAGAAATAAGCTGAAAGGGGCATAATAAGCTGAAATGAGCAGAAATAAGTTAGTTGGGCTGAAAGTAGCAAAATGACCACGTAAAACTCGAATTTAGCTAAAAACAGCTGTAATTAGCTAAAAATGCCAATAAAAAGTAGCTGAAAAGGTAGAAGCTTAAAGCTGCACTATGTAACTTTGTAGTGCAGTATGTAACTTTTCTAACAATATATTTTTAACATATTTCTTCACTCTGTCACTATCTACTGACAGACTGATGTTAGACAAAGTAATCTCTGAAAAAAACTATAGTCCCCTTGCTTCTCTATCAGCATTTATAAAAACACTAAAAACACAGAGTGACCCGCCGTTAACCAGCCAATTGATTGATTGATTGATGTTTATTCATTCATTTTAAAAGGACAATACAAGACAGTTTCATCAGATACAAGAATACAAGTAGGATAAAATGAAGGGAGCAGAAAGAAGATGAAATCTTATTATTACTGCCCCTTATTTCACAGTTTGTTCAACCAATGATAACCTTCAAGCAACATCACAGAATGAATAATTCTACTTATTTTTCTAACTGTAATACACAAACTACATCACAAAATGAATAATTCTACTTAATTTTCCTAACTGTAATACACAAACTACATCACAAAATGAATAATTCTACTTAATTTTTCTAACTAATACATAAACTAGATCACAAAATGAATAATTCTACTTAATTTTTCTAACTGTAATACACAAACTACATCACCCATAATTCTACTTACTTTTTCTAACTGTGATACACAAACTACATCACAAAATGAATAATTCTACTTAATTTTTCTAACTAATACACAATTTTTCTAACTAATACACAAAATACATCACACTTATTTATTTTTTTTCTACTTAATTTTCCTATTTTTTTATTATTTTTTTCTACTTAATTTTCCTAACTGTAATACACAAACTAGATCATAAAATGAATAATTCTACTTAATTTTTCTAACTGTAATACACAAATTAAAAGATGGCACAACATCAAGATGTTCACAAAATGAATAATTCTACTTAATTTTCCTAAATGTAATACACAAAATACATCACAAAAATGAATAATTCTACTTAATTTTTCTAACTGTAATACACAAACGCACTAAGCTACACCATAAGTACAACATAGGTGTAATACACAAATATGCAAGGTTACCAATATCCAATAAAAACAGAGCTTAAATTTGAATCAGCCAATAAAAACAGAGCTTGAATTTGAATTTCAGCAGAGCAAGGGGGAGCAGAGCCATATATGGCTCTGAGGGGGAGGGATCAGAATGCTTTGCCTGTTGAAAATATTTCTAAGTTCTGTGCTCTACAGAAAGTTACACATAGCACCTTTAAATTAGCAGGAGTGCGGAAAAAACACGTCTGCTGGAAGACTCAGGAATTAGCACAAAAAAGTGGAAGTTATCTTTTTTTTAAAGAAGCAGCCAAAAGTAGCACAAAAACAGCTGAAAAAGTAGCTAAAAATAGTTGGAAGCAGAAAGAGCACATTTTTGCCGAATTAGGCAAAAAAAAGTTGAAATGAGTGCAAAAAAATGTGCAATTAGCTGAAAAAGCCTACAATTAGCACAAAACAGCTAAATAGTAGCTGAAATAATAGGAAAAACTGAAACTTGCAGAAATAAGCTGAAAGGAGCATAACAAGCTGAAATTAGCTAAAAGAAGTTAGACAAAGCACAAAAATGTTGTTAGCAGAAACAATCTGAAAGGAGCAAAAAAAAACAGCTGAAAAAGTTTAAATTTGCACAGGGAAGTTGAAAGCAGCTAAAGCAGAACAAAATGTGAAAGGGGCAGTCAAAGGTTGTGAACACAGCTAAAGATTTGAACGATGGAAAATGAACTCAATAGGGTATATGCCACGGGTAGTGGTGACGTACTTCCGGTAAAATGTGGGCTCTACGCTACACTTCCGGTTCTGGTCGACAGCAGTTGTTTTTAGCGGTAGCTTCTAGAACTAGACCATGTAAAAGACACAAAAGGTAAATTATCTGCGAGCTACTGGTACAACAAGAGAGATTTGTTGTGTGCCGTTGTGTCCAGTGAATAGCAGGGACAATAGAGCGCTTAGTTTTTTATATTTTAATGCCAGAGTTCGTGGCTAACCGAGTTAGCCTTAAAGCTAACACTCGGTTGTAGCCGGCGTTTTAAACCTCAGAATATTCAAGAGCCAGCATCAAACAGTGGTTAAAAATGAGCTGTACCTGCATTGTTCGAGTGGAATAATTGTCCCTTCCATGACCGGGGCTTTGGGAGAGAAGCAGCAGAGAGGACAGCGAGGAGGAGGAGAACACAGCTGCAGCTCAGTAAGAAACATGAATATGACTCGACTCCACATCCTGCACTTGTAGATTTAATGTTGGAGTCATGATGAGTGATTTAATAAAAGTTTGTAACTCAGATTTTAACAGTTTTCTAATCTGTAAATATGTTTGTAAACTCCTAGTAACTTCAGGGCTGTTACACCTCTGAAATATTCTCTGCAGTTTCCTTTAATATGAAACCAGAACTGTTTCACTTCAATTAAACTTTTATTTCCTGAGATGTAATTATTTATTTTAAAGCATAACTCTCATAAAGAGTTCTCTGTTTGGTTTTTTACGTTATGTAGGTAAATATGAACACTTTTTTGTTTTTTCAGGTTTGCATCATCTGACCTCCTGATGTGTTTCTGACCCATGACTGCGCTGCTCTGCCATCCATGGTCGGTGTTCACCAAGAATGAGATGAGAGGAACTCCCCATCAAGTTCAAGTTGTGTTTATTTGTCATATACAGGTTAACACAGAGTTAACAGTACAATGAAGTGCTCAGGATGAGAAGAGCAGATTTGACTTGCTAAAAATCAAACTATACTAAAAGCATGCAAAGTGAAAAAGTAATTATAATATTCACAAAGTCCTGAAGAGAGACAGTAAACATGGTTGGATATACAGTAATGATGCAGCAGGATGAATTTGAATGAACTACTGTAAGTATTTCAAACTAGTAATACAGTACAAGCTAACATGCACATAGTTATATATATATATATATATATATATATATACACTACACATAATCAACATTACACAGGTTGTGTGACAGGTTATTGCACAAGTAGTGACATTGAGATTGAATTATTAGTTATTACCAGTTGTTCAGTGTTATTTATTGATTATTTATCCACACCACCCCGTCAACCAATATCCTGCAGCCCGTTGAGTTCTTCCTGTTCTTAAATGACCTTGACCTTGGATGAAAGCAACGGGACCTTGCTGACCGGTACGGTGTCCATCAGTCCACGGTCAGGCGGATTATCACTGCAACTTTTTGACAGTACTCGGCTCAATTAGGACCCGATACCTGAAGAGCAGATGCATAAAAATCTACCTGCATACTTCAGGACTACTGTACCCTGACACTACAGTCACACTACTTACTACTTGTAAGAAAATAAAATGTTCAAAACATTCTGACTTTGTCTTCATATTATCACCCAAAAAAATGTGTATGTTGATTTAAGACAGGCTTAGAGTTCAGTTTTATTTTAGCCAGTTTATTAAAAACAAATTTGATGATGATGTTACATTACTGTAGAAAACATATGAGGCACAAGATTTAAACAGTTTATAGCATTACAGCTTCTGACTTTAAGTCACAGCTTCCTCGACAGCTAATGGAGATTTAAAAACATTAATCAGTCAGACAAAGGTAAGTGATGAAGCAGCTCTTCTGTTCAACCATCCACATGGATCACATGTCCTTCGTCATCAGTGGAGAGTGTTTGGATCCGATCTCGGCTCACAAACATCCAGGCTGGACCAGCTGGCTCCCTCCTCATCATCATCACTACGGTGTCCTGTCCAGTGAAAGAAAACATCTCTTATTAAGAGCTGCTATAAACAGTGAGATTCACAAAACCATATAGCAGATATGTGTTGAATATAAAGAGTTTATATTGTCTGATATTTAACTTCAACTCAAGTTTTGTACACAAACTTGAATTAAAATAATTAAATTAAAATAACTTTTGTTTCTAAATCTGGTCTAAATCTCCTGCCTCCTTGTTTGAAACTGAACTGTCAGGTGCCTTTGACTCAAACAGTGGGGCTTCTGCTGCTCCTCATGGACTGTAAACACTCAGCCCTGACTTCTCCTGCCTCCTTGTTTGAAACTAAACATTTGTGTTAAATCAGAAATGTACAGACAAAACACGTTTACTCAACAATTTAGCAAGGGTTAACTATGTTAGCTGTGTTAGCCTACATGATGCAGTTTGGTGAACTGAAAACAAATACCGACTTACCTTCATAGTTATTTATGTAGTTGGACACATAAAGCTTAAATCCTTTGTCTTTCTTAGATGTGCGCTTTAGACAAAGGTCTGAATAATTCTGTACACATTGACTGTCGGAAAGTCCTGCAGAGATTGTGTAAAGATCGTCATTCTGTGGCTGTGAACCGGAAGTGCGCCCTCTGGCCCATGAATGCGGAAGTGCTAGAAAGGAAGTCCGTGGCATATAGCCTATTATGAGAAAAACTTAATATTTCTAAAAAGCTAAAGTTCACCATGCTACTCACAGTAAGTCCGTGTGTGTCCGCGGCTCCCCCGGCCCTGGGGGAGGCTGTAGCCCGCCTCAGCGCTCCTCCAGCCGGGCTCTGGGGGCGGCTCTTCCCAGCTCCACATGCCCGGGTGGAAGCTGCTGGCGTGGGGCTGCTGCGGCAACGGGGGCCGCTGGATGAAGCTCGGAGGGGGACAGCTGAAGTCCGGCGGGGGGTAAAGCTCCGGGACGTTCATCGCTGCTGCGCCTCTGAACAATTACGATTAAAAATAGTAAAATTAATATACTGTACGTCAAAATCAAGTTCTGTCCTCCACATGCTTCTCTCACGCGCCCATGTTTTGCCAAGGTTCACAGACCAGTCGTCATTTCCGTTACGACCGGAAGAACGCGTGATGCGTTCCATGCACCTCGGAAATTATAAGCTTCGTTTCTGGAACTTTTAACTACAACACATTCACTTTAATTCAGCCATAAATATCGAAAATTAAAGTTATTGTTCAATTAAATGGAAGTGTTTCAGTTTCTGTTGCGTAATAAGTCACGACAAGATCTTTCACTGAATGAAAAATAAAAGTGTAAGGGAGAAAACTCAAAATAATTGTGTTTGTATTTCACTATAAAGTTTTGTTTTTAACGTTAAACAGCATTAATATGCAGATTTTATTCCTTCTGATTCATACTGTGGTATTATACAGTACAAATATACAGGTAGTCCACGACTTACGACGGAGTTCCGTTCCTACGCTCCGTCGTGAAGCGAATTTCGACATAAGTCGGAACATACGTCCAAACTGCACCTTATACGTACAGTACTGTATTTTACCAAGCACTTAGGCCTATCCTAACACAGTACCCTACATAATTATTTTAAAAAAAAACATACATTTCAGAGCCATAATGAAGGGAAAAAAGAGTTAATTTCCTACTGGAATGCTGGTAAAGCCATTTTTTCCGTTCCTCCGTCCCACCTCTGTATTCTCCATTTGTTTACGTCGTAAAACCGCCGTCCATAAAACAGCTACTTTTCCACAGCTGCTGCCTGTCCAGCTTGGTCCAACAAGTTTTGTTTTGTTTTTTGAATGTCCAGAGGACCAGAATTAGCTTTTTTAGAGAGTACAGGGCAGTATTTCTCCGCCGCTACATTTAGAACGTAAAACCGGAAACAGCAAACTGTGTAACTTGGCTTTTCAAAATAAAATTTTCAAAATATATACTATATACGTATATTTTTTAATGGAGATGCGTGTCGTAACCACGAAACGTCGTAACTCGAGACCGTCGTAAGTCGAGGAATACCTGTATACAGTACAGTAGTATTATACAGTAGGGGGCCAAAAACTAAGATGGAGCAGAGGCACGGCAGCCAACCCAAGACCCAAAAGTCCCAGGTTCGATCCCCAGTCATTGCACATTTCATCATGCCCAATTCCCAACTGCTCCCCGCCGGGCACCCCCAATAGCTGCCCACTGCCCCACCCAAGCACATCCCAGGTGCAATGGATTAAATGCAAAGAGCCAATTTTGTCATTACTGTATATGGGAACATACACTGATGATAACACATTATTACAAAACATAAAGATTTTGTGTACTAAGTAGGGATGCACCGATAAATCGGCCGGCCGATCGATCGGCCCCGATTTCCTTAATTTGGGGAGATCGGTGATCGGCCGATCTTTAAATGAGAAGCCGATTTTATCCACCGATTTTATCCTGCCTTCGCAAAGGTCGGAAAATCATGAAAATTTAGGGTGCATTTTGACCTTTTAACACCTGAAAATCGGTATCGGCCAAAATCGGAATCGGCAGGTCAGACTTTCTTAAAATCGGTGATCGGTGATTGGCCAGAAAATTGAAATCGGTGCACCCCTAGTAAGTACTTTTAATTGTCATAAGAAGGAAATCTAAGTAAAACTGATATAAAACACAAAAAAAATTGTTGATGATTAATGCACTTGCTTAAGAACCACAGGGTTTAGAAAATGACATTTCCTGAAATGGATTTAAACTTTTGTTTGTTGTGGATGGATGACAGGCCTAACAACTGTACAGATGCTAAAGCAAGAAAAATCTGTCCAGGTGACAAGACTTAACTGTTTTTTTATTTTATTTACCTGGCTGATTGAGCATGCATCAGGACATATATTACAGAAAAGCAAAGTGTGACACAGATGAGGAATGAGCAAGTTGGCCCAGTCAAATCTGGTGAAAGAGAGACGCTTGTCAAGGTAGTGTGTGCTGTCAATCACAGAAATATGAACATAGGGGATTGTGTTCCCTGCACCGACAGCACACACTACCTTTACAACCGTTTCTCGTTCACCATATGTGACTGGGCCAACTTGCTCATTCCGCATCTTTGCATCCCATATTTAATTTGTTTTGATGACAAGTGGCACGAAGAATAAATAGTCTAATGACTTTTTTGTTTTTTGTGTTTACTTGACTCATGCTCTGAAACGTGTTTTTTATTTATTTATTATAAATCGATTTACTACCAGTTTTTGATCAAATGTACAAGGTCTTGGAAAAGTTACCAATTTTTTTTTTACATGATGTATTTAAAAGCCTCACGATTTCTCGCGAGCTTTAGTGGTAAAGCACTCGCGTTGCCAAGTTGTGCGATAAACGTGTAACATTTACGGTCCTTTTTATTACTATCTTGCGTCTTTACTACCTAGAACTTGTTAATATGAAAAATAATAATGAAAACAGTTAACGAAACTTCTTTATTCGCGGTTAAAGTCCCACACAATCGTAAAAACAAAAGTCGAATTCGGGGGATTCCATGACTGAACCTGGCAACCCGGAAGTTTCCTGCTCTCCCCATTTGCCTCGTGCAGTTCTTGCAGCGCGCGCGGAAGTGGAAAATTGGAGCTCTCTAAACGAGGGAGCGTTCAACACGGATAAACAGAGCTGTTTCCAAAATGCTCGTTTTATTCGAAACCGCCGCTGGATTCGCGATATTTAAAGTAAGCGTTGTTGTTGTGCTACTTCCTGTCACTTCACAGGAAATAAAGTTTGTTTTCACGCGGTTGCAGCTGGAGTTAGCTTAGCCTAGCCTCCCGTGTTTGACTTGTAGTTCATTTTAAGTCAGTTCTTCGCCACTGAGGGACCAGTAAATACAAGTAATGTTTTGTGCACGTGCATGGATGTGCTACTTTATGCTTCCTTGTTTACGTTTAGGAGTTCCTTCTTCTCCATGCTAATGCTAACCCGAGTTAGCATCCTGAGCGGCCTGTAACCACGTGTGCACAGGGAGGCACATGGATGCAGTTAGCTAGCAGAAAAAAAACTGTTTAATCCTCGGTATTACTTTGAAGAATATATTGGTCGATATGAATCCTTAAATTTTACTTGTCTTTGATTTTACTTTTCGGTAATGAGTCTTAATTTATCAAGAAGAATCATTTGAAACCGTCAGTGTCTGGCAGGGCCGGCCCTAGCCTCCATGGGGCCCTGAGCCAAATTTGGTTTGGGGCCCTCTATTTATGTTAATAATGTGGATTACTGCAATCAACAGTCAGATGATCAGATCATTTACCCACCTAACATAAACTCGTTGTAACTCTGACAGTCCTGTGTTTACATTATCCTATGTGTATACAGTATACTAAAAGTAACAAACAAACAAAAAACACCAGTGTGCAATGTACTGTATTTTACAGCCAAAATGTCATCTGGTTTATTGTCTTTGATTCCAAGGAACTGCAACAGTAATGTTCAAACTAATTTGTAGTGCAAAATCAACAACTAACAGATAAAATAACTTAAAAGCATAAATATAAATTAAACTGTGCAAAAACAGGCAAAATAAAAAAATAAAATATCAAGGAAATACTTAAATAATGTAAACATTTACTTGAAACCACGTAAATGGTTTAAAAAAAATTTTAACGTTGAATAATTAGTTCTTAAAACTACGGTATATAAATATATGCAATACTGTAGTTTGTAAAACTGAACTTAAGACATTAAATATACGGTAATCAAATATAAATCATTACTTAATTTTTTTTTTTATTCCACTTAGGGGGCTACCTAGTGGCCCAGGGGCCCTAAGCAGCAGCTTAACCTTCATTTTATTTTATAGATATACGTTTTATACTTTTATACTACTATGCAAAATCTCAAGACAGTATTACACTTTTATTATTTCATTTTATGCTTCTGTTTTTTAAATGTTTAGTGTTTAAATGTTTACTGTTGCACCGAGGGACTGAGAGAAATGCAATTTCAATCCTGTGTATGTCCTGTACATATTGCAGTTTTGACAATAAAGTTGACTTTGACTTTAGTTTGCTTA